>APFE031030144.1:5811-29819 GCA_000404065.3 Pinus taeda
GGGGGGCTTTCCCCCCCTCTAACCCCCTGTTTTAAATATTGGGGCTAGTCGTGGAAAGAATATAACACAACCCAACAATTTCAACATTTATGGGGCACTATGATTACCACATGGAAGATTGAAATTAATTTTACTTTCTTTCAAAGGGACTCTGTACATTTTGACATAAGTAGTTAAAAGTATGAGAGCATTACATGATTCAAGGTTGATATGCATCATTTATACATTTAGGCTAAGTTGGATCTATATAAATGGTAGAAAACATGAAATTTTTGGTTGACTAATGAATATGCATAAGCATAAATCACTATTTAGGAGAATGAATAGAAGTTGTTGTTAGTAGAGGAGTAGGATATCGAGAATCTAGAAAGAAATGTTGAGAAAGAAGGACAACAAGAGCCACAAGGTGGAAAAGTTGCACAAACCCCAAGTCACTCAGAGTAAGACCAGGATAAGGAACTCAAACACTCAGGCACCCCATCAACTACAATAAGTGCCAGAGTACAAAAACCTACCACATCAAGCACTAGGGAGGGTACATATGGCACCAGAAATAAGTGAAATTCCACTTGGGTTACTCAAGTGACATCCATGTCTGGGGATTATATAGAGAAGATTGTTGAGTAGGTTGAAAAGAAGACAGAGGATATATTGATTATATTCAATGAACAGACACAGGAAGTGATTGGGAAGGTGCAGTAGGATTAGCAAAGCACTCCAAACAAGTTAGAGAAATTCTGGCAGTCGGTAGAGGCCAATAGAGGGGTGCCTACCCAGCAAGAGCTTGAATGCAAATTAGAAGGGTTATAGGAGGAAGCACTTTGATTTATGAACACTTCTTGAACCACCTGTCAAGAGATTAAATCCATCCTCAATGACGCGATGAAGAGGTTAACCTCTAAGGAAATGTCCTTACAATCTTCTGAGAAGATCCAAACATAGTTTGCTCAGATGGAACAGCAAGTTGATGAAATCAACAAAACCTTCACTACATTAAATAATGCCATCAAGACAAAACTTCCATCAGTAAAGATTGGTCGAGTGGCTCGGGATTGTAGAAATTCCCATTGTAGATCACTTGGTAATGCAATGTACTCAATCAAAACACTCGATCTACTTCTACAAACAATTTAGTGAAAGCTTAGTCGAACATGAGCAATAACAACCAAGAACAGATATAATTGATAATGAGAAGTAATCAACCATAACACAGAAGATATAACACTAGGGAAAGCACCAGCCTAAAACCCCAATCTGTATTATCATACAAGTGGAAATCTTGTTCAAGTTACAAAAAGAATCAGCTCTCAAGCTATCCTGTTCTCTCTGCAATCAAACAATACAGCTCACAGACTCAATAGACATAGAATATATCTTCCTCAAGCCCTCCAAGCCTCCTATTTCTTTGTGCAGTTTTGATTGGGATCCAAAGATATCACATGTGTGAATTGCCCTCATCACACTCACTGTAACCTCTGATCCAACTGCGCAATCCTTAAGGAATAATATTCCTTCTGCATGCAAGGAATATTCACAATGGAATATTCTTGCAACTGACGGTACATTGTCCCTCCACCTGATCTCAATTGGGTCTCTGACTGAACTAACATGCATGAGTTATCCATGAGTGAATACTCAGTTATCTTAAATACAGTAGTTACATACATGCAAGCATTAACTAACTGAACTTTCATTAATTTAACAAATTGTTAAATTAATCTAACTGGACTTGACTCAGTTAACTGAGCCAACTAATTACAACTCATCCTTATCTCTTTAACTGATGGATAAATCCCTCAATCAAAGGAGAAATTGTTGCATGTCTTCACATAGACTTCATGTTCATAATTCCTTAACTAATTAACTCAAGATGAATTAATTAATCAATTTACAAACAACTGTTAACATCAAATTCGAATTTTACTTCCTATGTTTAGTCCAGGGACTGACTAAAATAAGAAGAAACCCCAAAATGCTATTTTTTAGAAAAGCTATTTTTAGCACTTTCACTTTTCACCCAATGTAACTACTAAGATCCACAATGGTTGAACTGTTATTTATAGTTGGGCTATTTATAGCAGTGCTATTTTTAGCATTTCTTGTTGCACATTTCAACACTCCCTCTCAACAAGAAAGGAATTATCAGTAACCTCGATCCTGTCTCTGTGGAACTCGAACTTGCATTTTGACAATGCCTTAGTCAAAATATCTGCATCTTGCTCCTCGGTCGAAACATACTGCAACATCATGATCCTCTTGACCACATAGTCCTGTAGATGATGGTAACAAATATCTATGTGCTTGGACCTGTCCTGAAACACTAGATTCTCAGAGAGTTTTATGCAACTCTGATTATCACAGTATATCATTGTAGGATCCATCATCTGACCAAACAATCCCACTAGAATCTTCCGCATCGAAATGGCCTCGCATGTTGCCTAACTGGCAACCATATATTCAGCCTCTACTAAGCTAAGTGCAACTGATCTTTGTTTCCTGCTATACCAAGAAATCGCAGTTGAACCAAGGTTGAAGATTCCTCCAGAAGTGTTCTTCTGGTCTGGTGGACTACCAACCCAATCCACATCTATGAAGCCTTGCATCTTCACTCCCTATGTCCGTCTGTACCATAATCTGTATTGTGTAGTGCCTCTGAGATATCTCAGCACATGCTTTGCTACCTTCCAAAACAGCTTGGTAGGCTGAACCATAGCTTGACTCAATTGGTTCACTGCAAAGCATAAGTCAGGTCGTGTGTTCACCAAATACATAAGTGAACCCACTAGTTGTTGATAAACAGTAGTAGCTACTACCTCACATGAAGTAGCATCCTCCTTCCTCCAGTTCCCAGCTAGAGGAGTCTGCATGGGTTTGCACTTCTCCATGTGAAAGCGCCTGAGTATCTCATTGGAATACTTGCCTTGAGACACAAATACTTTCCCATATTTCTGCCACACTTCCATGCCTATAAATTAGTGCATGAGGCCCATGTCCTTCATCTCAAACTCTCTTGCAAGGTCCTCCTTGCAAGATTTGATCAGTCGACCATCACCTGTCAAAATCAGATCATCCACATAAAGTACAATAATCAATGGCTTACCTTCTACCATGATGTGGTAAAGGTTTGCATCTGCTTCACTCTTGGTGAAGCCCAACACGGTGAAATAGCTGTCGATCATGGTATACCAAGTATGGGGTGCTTGCTTCAACCCATACAGTGCTCGCTTGAGTCAACAAACATGCGACTCACAATCAAAGGTCTCAAATCCTTCGGGTTGCTTAATGTATACCTCTACCTCAATCTTCCCATTGAGGAACGTCGTCTTCACATCCATCTGATGGATCTTCCAACCCATCTGAGCTGATAGAGCTAGCATCGATCTGATAGATGAGTACCTTGCTACGGGAGCAAAGGTCTCATCGTAGTTGATCCCCTCAACCTGTGAGAAACCTCGGGCAACAAACCTTGCCTTGTGTTTCTCAACACTACCATCAACTGCCTGCTTGACCTTGTAAAGCCATCGGGAACTAATCACTAACTTGTCCCCAGGTCTAGGGACAGCATCCCACACACTATTCCGTATGATAGAATCGTACTCTTCTACCATTTCATCAACCCAGACTGGTTGTTGCACTACCTCCTAAAAAGAATAAGGTTCGATCGCTACACACTCCCTAACTAGGGCCATGTATCCAGTGTATCTCTTGAGAGATCTCCTCTCTCTGCGCTGAGAGGATGGCTACCCCACATTCTCTCTCGCATCTAGCATCAATCTGTCAGCTTCTCATGAGCATTTCTGCCCGTCTCTCGAAGACTCTCTAGGAGTGGTGGTCTCCACTACTGGATCCTCTGCATGTGGCTGATCCACATCATCAAGAGGCTCCTCCTCCTTTGGAACTAAAATTTCCCCATCTCCATGCAACTTGAGTTCCCTCTCAAGTGACACTCGCATGGCTCTCTGCTCATCGAACTTCAGATCCCTGCACATTACAGTCCTTTGACTGGGAGGCAGAAACACACAATAGTTGTGGGGTGTATCTGTGTACCCCATAAGTATCCCCTATTCAGCTATTGGGTCTAGCTTCTTCCAAGCATCTTTGGTCACATGACAGTAAACTGATAATCCAAAGATGTGGAAGTTACTTACATCTAGTCGCTTCCCCAAAAAAGCCTCCATAGGTGTCTTCATCCCCAAGATACGATGAGGACTTTTGTTTTGAAGGTACACTGTTGTATTGCATGCCTCAACCCACAGATGAAGTGGTAGGCCTTGGTCATGCAACATCGCTCGAGTTTCTCCCACAATAGATCTGTTCTTCCTTTCGGCAACCCCATTTTGTTGTGGGTTATGAGGTGTCGTCAGTTCCCGTTTAATTCCTTCTACATCACAGAAGTATTTAAACTGATGGGAAACATACTCTCCACCATTGTCGCTACACAAGGCTTTTACTTTCTTTCTAGATTCTTTCTCTGCCAAGGCTTTAAACTCACAAAACCTCAAGAAGGTCTGATGCTTATTTTGCATAAAGTAGATCCAACATCTACAATAAAAATCATCAATAAAAATAACATAGTACCTTTGCTTAGTAGTGTAGGTTGTAGAGAATGGTCCACATACATCTGAGTGCACTCGCTCCAGGATTGCTCCAGCTCTACTATCCTAATCCTGAAAGGAAGCTTTTGTATACTTACCTAGGGTGCATTCTTTGCATGTATCTGTTTGCTCTAGTTTTCCCTTGGGTAAGCCGGTGGAAATTTGTTGCATGATCTTCAAGGCCCCGTGATGCACGTGGCCCAGTCTTCTATGGCACAGCTCGCCAACATCTTGGCTTTGCACCACCTCTGCTTTGGAACTCAGTGTAGCATAGTCATCTACCTCCAACTTGTAGAGATTCTTTACTCGAATCCGAATTCGCTTGGTCTGTCCAGTGCCGATATGCCTCAGGAAAACCTTTCCTTTACTAAAGACTACATCATAGCCTTTATCTTCTAGCATAACAATAGACACAAGATTCTTTTTCAAACCTGGTACATACTTAACAGCAGATAGGGTGAGAGGAGCACCATGCTCCCTCTGAAACACAAGTGTACCTTCACTTGAGACACAGTGCTTTCCATCATCGCTCATCTCGATCCGCATCTGGAGATCCTTCTCCTCCAATGTACTGAAAATATTCTTTTCACCCGACATGTGGAAAGAAGCTCCACTGTCTAGGTACCAAACAAATCCCACCATGGATGAAACCATGCATGCGATAAGTGAGAAATCCAGCTCAAACTATGAGGCTAATGCATCACCATCAGATCCCTTGGAGGAACCTTTCTTGGATTTCTTTTGTGGAAAATTCATTGCGTAATGGCCCACTTCATGATAGTGAAAGCATCGCACTTTCGACTTGTCAACCTTCTTTCCACCATGAGAAGATTTGGATTGGAACACCTTCCCTTTCCCTTTCTTAGCTTTACTCGCTAAAGCTATATTTTATTCATCATCTTGTTTTGATGAAGATCCATCCCTGGTGCTTCGCCTTATCTCCTCCTCCATCTGATCTGACCAAAGTCATTCCCAATCTGGCAGTTTCTCTCTTCCATTCACCGAGTCCTAGTAGCTATGCCAGCTCTTAGGAAGAGCAAGGAGTGCAAGACTCACCATTTCGTCATCAGTAGTCATGATTCCTACGCTTCCAAGCTCATCCCTGCAGGTGGTGAGCTTGTTCAGGAACATAAAGATTGTGTCGCCCTTTTCGCACTTGATCTTTTGAAGCTTATCTTTCAGCGCCAGCTTCCTCTAATCACTGCTATTATGATAAATATCTTTCAATGTTTTCCACATCGAAAACGGAGTCTCCTTCCCATGGAGGCTCGAGACAATGTGATCTTGAACTCCCTCCAGGAGGATTCTCCTTGCTCTAGCCACACACTTTTTCCATTCCGCCAGTTGAGTAGCATCAGTCGGCTTCTGGACATCTTGATCAATGAAGTCCTTTAGACTGTTATCTTCTAATACTGCCTCCATGTGATCCTTCCAAGCTATATAATTCAAACTGCCACCAAGGGCATATTCGAGTCTTAAACCACTGAATGCCATCGGTGAAATAGCTGTGATAAGAACTCAATTCAATATTCGGAAACCAAAATTTGAACTTCTCTTGCTTGTATATTGTTCTTCCTTGATCACCTTTGCTCTGATACCATATAGAAATTCCCACTGTAGATCACCTGGTAATGCAATGTACTAAAGCAAAACACTTGATCTACTTCTACAAACAATTTAGTGGAAGCTTAATCGAACATGAGCAACATCAACCAAGAACAGATATAATTGAGAATGAGAAGTAATCAACCATAACACAGAAGATATAGCACTGGGGAAAGCACCAGCCTAAAACCCCAACTCTGTATTATCATACAAGTGGAAATCTTGTTCAAGTTACAAAAAGAATCAACTCTCAAGCTATCATGCTCTCTCTGCAATCAAACAATACAGCTCACATACTCAATAGACATAGAATATATCTTCCTCCAACCCTCCAAGCTTCCTATTTCCTTGCACAGTTTTGATTGGGGTCCAATGATATCACATGTGTGAATTGGCCTCATCACACTCACTGTAACCTCTGATCCAACTGCGCAATCCTTAAGGAATAATATTCCTTCTACATGCAAGGAATATTCACAATGGAATATTCTTACAATTGATAGTACATTGTCCCTCCATCTGATCTCAACTGGGTCTCTGACTGAACTGACATGCATGAGTTATCCATGAGTGAATACTCAGTTATATTAAATACAATAGTTACATTCATGCAAGCATTAACTAACTAAACTCTCATTAATTTAACAAACTATTAAATTAATCTAACTAGACTTGACTCAGTTAACTGAGCCAACTAATTACAACTCATCCTTATCTCTTTAACTGATGGATAAATCCCTCAACCAAAGGAGAAACTATTGCATGTCCTCACATAGACTTCATGTTCATAATTCCTTAACTATATAACTCAAGATGAATTAATTAATCAATTTACAAACAGCTATTAACATCAAATTCGAATTTTACTTCCTATGTTTAGTCCAGGTACTGACTAAAATAAGAAGGGATCCCGAAATGCTATTTTTTAGAAAATCTATTTTTAGCACTTTCACTTTTCACCCGTTGTTGCTAAGATCCACAATGGCTGAACTATTATTTATAGCAAGGCTATTTATAGCAGTACTATTTTTAGCATTTCTTGTTGCACATTTCAACAGGGATGAGCCAAGTGTGTGTGTTGTGGCATGTTGGAGGCAATTTTTGAAAAACTTTTGGTTGTGCACGTGCATACATTAAAGAAATTTTGAGGTCTAAAATAGGCTTCCTACCAAATAAAAAAAGAAAAGAAAAAATTACTTTTTCAACTTGTATTTTCTACTTATATTCCTATGGTTTTACTCAAATTTCAAGCGGGAGCAATTGTTGGATGCAGAATTTAATTTCTCATCCAAAAAGTACCCATGTTGCATACTTTTGATGGACCCTGCTAAACACAAAATGAGAAATACATGAAAAAATATGATTGTAGTACTCCCTAGATGAAGAACTAGATTTTGCATCCAATGGGTGCTCCCTCTTGAAATTTGAGTAAAACTATGGGGAGATAAATTGAAAATACAGGTGGAAAAAATAGTTTTTTTAATTTTTTAATTTTTTTACCTTTTTACTCAAAAAATGGTGAATCATTCCCCATGGTTGACATCATCATCTTGAATCTTATTGGTTCTTATAAAGTTGATTTTGGTTGTACATTTTTGTTTTTAGGCCCATTTTCTACCTCAAAATTTCTCTAATGCGAAGGAAATAGAAACCATGCATTGGAATGTCGCATTGTTATGGCCGAGGAAGTGGTGGCAGCACATAGTGAATATTCCCACAGTGGATAATGATGTGGAATGGAAGGAGCAGCTAGGCAGGAAACTACCCATTTTGAAAAAAAAAATCAAATACTTATGTTTTGGGTTAGTTTAGTTTTACTAAGCAGCAATTTAACTACCCACAATATAAGTTTTATCGGAGTATTTCCCACGGTAATTTTTTGCATGTAATTTTGTATAAGTTAGAAGAAGTAAGGGCATTGGAGTTTTGTTCCTATCACTGTTAGTTGGTCAGTTAGTTAGCTAATCAATTGGTCGATTGGTTGGTAACTCTAGGTATGGGGAAGAGTGTGTAACTCTATAATGCTAAACTAGGTTGGTGACTTGAGGAGAACCCTGCGCTAAGGGTGGAAGTAATACATTTGGGATTATTTTTGTAATAAGAAGGATAATTGGAGTTTTGTATATATGTGTTCTATGTTCTGTGTTTGCACAATGATATCTTTTATATGTAGTGTCTATCTGTGGTAATACTAGTTGAATGGATAAAATGTTTTGCTAAGGGTAATTGGTGCACCCCCTCTCTTTTTTTATTTTTTCTTGTTGATAATGGTTTGTATTTGCTACTAGTATTTGTGAATGGTGTTTATATGTAAACTTGGATTTAGACATGGTAGAATAATGGCCCAGAGCATATTACCATTCCCCTTCAAGCTACAAAAACATGGTTCTTGTAGCCCCTCATAGGTGCTTTGGGTGACACCTCACTTGCCCCACAGGCATTGCCACCAGGAATGGTACCCAGCGAGGACTTTTTTGGGCACGACGCATACAACAACCCAGGTCATAAATAGATTTGTGCCAACATTGTTTATGGCAGAGACAGTGGTTATTGTTGGCAGGGTTTATATAGATCAAAGGCTAGACATACATATAACCGAAAAATTTGTGGTTTTGGTTCAATATAACGTAGCGTGAGGTTCTGAATTAACACGAGGCATGTAGGATGAGCCATTTACATACGTTGCAAAATATGCAAATGTGTGACACATGTACGCATATGCTTTGTATTGTGTAGCCATCCAAAACATGGAGTGGCTCTTATTGTCCCGATGGTTGGTGGACCTACCTACGCACATTATCTATGAGCAAAGTTACGGGGTTGAATCCATGTGTCTTCCCTTTTCGATCTAGTGTAAAAGGAGTTCAACAGAATTACGTAACAATCTTTAATGTATAGCTTGATTGGTAATGGTTTCATGGTATACTAGCTGGTACCTAAGTTTGAGCCCCCACAGTTGTCAAGTGAAAAATGAATTTTTATTCTTCCCCAAAATTTTCATTTTATCAAATTGTTTGTGGTCGGAGCTACACATTTTGTATAACTGATTGCCGGAAAATAGCATTTTTGTAGAATGCACCATGAAAGGGCCTATTTGTAGAAAATTTAATTTAATATATGGTTTTATGTGGTTTTTTGGGGTTTCTGGAATCATTTTTTAGCCCAATTGGAATTCAGAATAAGCATGGTGATCCAGATTCAAAGGTGAACACTTATGAAGGCATGAAAAGCCTTGTTGATATACTATTTATGATCACAATATTTGTTATGTGATTTGGGGGCTTAAGAGAAGGTTGCAGTAACTTGGTTTTGGATATATAGCAAGAACAAGTTCCGAGAAGGTTTTTATGTGACCAAATTGATGAGAAAGTTGGAACAGAGTTTGGACAAGGTATGAATGGATATTAACAGTAGTATGACAACAACCATTTATTCAATTTGAAGGTTTATATTGTTTGAAGAGAATGTGGATCTAGTTTGAAATATTTTGAAAAGTGGTCCACTTGAAGTTGAAGGGGGTGGGTGCCCCCACTGAGGTTGGTGCCTCAATGAGGTCGAAGCCTAGAGAAAGTTGAAGCTTGCTCATCTCCAAGGTTGTTGCCTCAATTAGGTTTTAGTCTACAATGAGTTCTTTCTTGCACACTTTTGAGGTTGGCGCCTCAATCAGGTTGTATCCTACTACAAGAAGTAGCTTGCATATTTTGGAGATGGGTGCCTCTAACAAGTCAATGCTTGCAAATCTATGTAATGAATTGAAGAAGAAGAAGAAGAAATTGTGGTTTTCTCCCCTATGGGTTTCCACATAAAATCTTGTGTTTCCTTATGTTCTTGCGATGTCTTCTTGATGTGTTGTTGAAATGTTAATGACTTATTTATGCATTGTTTAATTCATTGATATGTTGCAAATAAGTTACGATACATTTCTAAATAATTGTTTATTGATAAAAGTTGTGAAACAGTAAATTTGTTGCCACATTGATTCCCCCCCCCCCCCTCAATGTGATCTTTGGTCCAACAATTAGTATTAGAAAAGATTGCCTTCATAAATAGTTAACTATTGGATGGTTGATTCCAATAAAATATGGCCTCGATTAGAGTTTTGGCAAGCCTCCTACATTCGATGGATCTAACTCTGCTTTTTGGGAAATGATAATGGAGGCATATCTCATTTCTTTGGGAGCTTATGTATGGGAAATTGTATAAATTGATTATAAAGTTGCTAAGTGTCCTCCAACATGTGAAAATGGTAAGGAATTATATACATCCAATTCACAAGATAAATATGTTATCTTAAGTGGTTTGGAAGACTCAGAATTTGTCAAGGTAATGCAGTGCAATGCAGCTCATGAGGTATGGAATAAGCTCAAAAATTATTATGAAGGCGACATGAAGGTAAATAAATCTAGACTACAACCCCTTGGGGGGAATTCGAAATTTAAAGATGGAAGAAGATTAGGGTGTTTCTTCATACTTTCTTTGTGTAGACAATATTTTCAACTATGTTGTAGGTCTTGGTGAAGAAGTCAAAGATGGTGTTGTTTCTTGAAAGGTATTGAGATATCTTCCATCAAAATTCAATCCCAAACTATCATCCCTTGAAGAACTGACAAATGTAGGCAAAATGAATGTGGATGTGCTTCATGGAACACTCTCAGCATATGAGCTAATAATAAATAAGGAAAAATAGGGGGTTGAGGAAGCAACATTACAAACAACCAAAGAATAGGAAAAACATGAAGATCAAGAAGACTCTTAACTCATATGAAGAAGAATCCAAGTTTGTATGAAAGTTAAAAGGGAGAACTGACAAGTTAAAGGATAAGCTCTCTTTCAAATATTTTGAATGTTAAAGGATAGGAAATTATGCTTACAAATGTCCTTATTCTAAAATAAATGATAGAAATGATGAGTCAAGATTCAAGTCTAAGCATCAAATGAAGAACCAAGCTAATAAGAAGAGAAATTTCTACTCAAAAGAACAAAGTGATAATGAAAGTAATGAAAATTTGATCGATGATGAAAGGGGTGAAATAGTATTCATCATTGAAACAAAAGAAGTTGAAGAATAAATAGATTATGAAGGAGAACTTAGAAGTGCATTGAAGTAAATAAATTCCCTCAAAAAGAGGGAAGGTCAACTAATGCAAAAGCTTCAAGATTAAAATCTAAATGAAGATATCATTATTTCTCTCAAAGTCGCACTAGAAGAAGCTAAAAGGGTAAAGGAGTTTTTGTCAAAAAAATTAAATGAGAAGGAACAAATATGTGAAAAACTAGAGGAAGAAGTTATTGAGTTTTCCTTGGCACTTTAGAATCAGGTCTATGTCTAAAACCCCATCACAAACACACTAAAATGGCACAACAAAAGCACTTTGCATAGCAGAAAATGTACAACAATGAATCAATGTAGTAGATAATAATTTTTTTGCACAACCCAAAACTTGTTATATTACAAATTTAACGCAACAAACATAGGTCTCTCGTACTAGGGATCATGGCCCTTACAATTAGCCTTGATATAAGGAAAACTAGAGCTTGATTTCAACAACACATGACCATCAATCTACCCTTGAACAAGACACTCTTGACTTACTTGTTGAGGGAGCACTCACACCAACCCTTTCATTCCACGTACCTTAAACATCTGGCAGGTCCTTTGCCACCTATACTTGTAGAGAGTATTACTGCTCCAACATCGAACTGCCTCTAACAATGGTCAATGCTCAACCAAGGATCAGCGAAAATAGGCTCCAAAAATTCCCTCTAATAATAACTCAGTTCCTCCTAAGTTATTGTACTTAGGGTCTTCACAATATTCTCCTCACACAACAACTCTACTCCTTCAAAGTCACTAATCTTAGGTTCTTATCAAATAGTCTTCTAAAAATCCCTTAGTTTCTCCAAGGATCATTGTTCATGAGGTCTTCTTGATTGTCTTCTAACAATTAATTGGCACTCCAATCACCATTGTTCTTAGGCACAAATACACTAGCACTTAACAATCCCTTTTACTCCAACAAGGCGACTGTGCATAGCCTCATTTACATGTTGTCTAGACCTTCTTGTAGAATATAATTATACCCTGCATCACCTAGCAATCATCATTAAAAAAAATGCAAGCCAAAACATTAGCTCAAAACCTCCTTTGACTGACCTCTACCTAGGTCTAAAGGAGTCTCGGCCTTGTGCACAGGTGACTAAAATTTCAGCCTAGTTACAGACCTTTATGGCCACCTCAGTCCCATAACCTTGTGGTAACCCTCCTTTCAAACCCTTTATCTTCTACACAACTCCTTGACAAGGCTCAACCATTTATTCTAACTCCCAATAAATCTATGTTCAGTAAACAAAAGGGTTTCATCTCTCCTTGATTGCAAAAATTTGAAGCTCGACCAGACCACGGAGATTACCCTAACGTATGTGACCAAAACCATGCAAAACAGAACTCATCTAGCAGCTCCTAACTTGGCCCTATCCAGAACATAAGAAATAAGAAGCAACTCATCCTTTTCCTCCTCTCCAGCATATCTCCTTTAGGTTTGTGGCTCCTTAGCTAGTCTTCACATTAGAAGATTGCACTTGGATGGATGCCAATTAGCTCACGTTAATCTCTACTTATAGTGGTCTTAGTGGATTACATTATCCACCAAGAGACATGACTTGTAGCCCAAACTGACTTGAGTCTACATGTCAAAATTCCACTAACATAAGAAATAAATTTCTTCCATTTGACTTTGACCTACATCAATGAAGCCCTAGGTGCCCCTCATGTATCTAATGAATAAACTGTCATTTTCTCCTTGGGTGCACAACCCAAAAACTACATTTTGTGGGTCAACTTCTCACAAACCTAGTACCCCATGGGTTGTGGGAGTACCGACCAAGCTACACATTTCAACAAAAGTTGTCCTCTTGAAAGAAGAATTGGAACAACTCGAATAAAAGTTTCATAAAGTGATTGAATCCATAGATCACATGATCAACATGCAATGGTCTCCCCTCATTAAAACAATTCTTGGCTATCAAGGAAATTGTGAGGTGTCTAAGGACAAAGGTCTATTTAGCACATGAAATGAAGATCATCCCAAGATGTTCGATCAAATATTCATTGCATCCAGTAGCAACTCCCTTGAAGGTCTTATGCAAATGATGAACCAACCCAAGCATGTTCATTTCAATGAACCACAAGATGATGCCAAGAGGCAGCAAGGTACATTCAAGTAACAAATTCGAAGAAACCAAAATGGAGGAAGGGAATCTCCCATGACAAATAATCTTCATAAAGGATCTACAAGCCGCAAGGAAGCAGGTGTTAAAAATCGGCAAATGAATGAGGTTCCTCCAAGGAATAACTTCAAAAGGTCAATATCTCCCTCTACATCTAGGTAACAAAATAGGTTCTTTGGTTATTGTTTCTCATGTACAAAATTTGAGCACAAATCACAAGATTGCAGAACCTATGATATGATCAAATGTAGAGAATATGGTCAAGTGCCTAGATTGAGGCCTATGGATCAAATCAGAAGAACATATCGGACATTTCCACAATTTTTGAAGCCTAATATTGTGTGCTATATTTGTCACAATGAAGGACACAGCACGTGATTGTGGACTTAAAAGAGAAGCACTTTCCTTTAATCCAAGAAGCAACTCTATGGGATGAAGGATGAGACAGGTAGAACCTGGATCTAACTCCTCGAACATAATTCCTTGGTGACGGCTTCTTCAAGATTACTATTTGTTGAATCAAAACTTGAAGAAACAACTCTATGCATGCAGAATGATCACTTTGACAAGGAAAGATTTTATTTACATTGGTTAGTATGACTTGATGATGATATCTCAAATGTAAAGTAGGGAGAGGTGAAAATGATAGCGGGTATGAACAAGTAGAGAATTTATGCAGGTTCACTATCAAAGACAAGTCAAATGGAGCATGGTTTGAATGGGATACTAAGTTCATTGGAAAGGGCACGAACAATAGGAAAAGCATTGGCAACATGGTCACAGGGGGAGACTTTGTTACATTCAGGATTAGTTTATGAATATTGATAGGCACATAGAGAATGTAGTTATGGCAGACAAAGGAAGATGATCGCAGAGAGACTTTACAAGATCAGATTCACACATAATTATGGAAGCATTGGATGACAACTATCTCCCTTTTCCATTGATGTCAAAGGGGGAGAGAATGCAGACATTGATATGAAGGAAAGAAAGAAGGAAGCATCTTCATAGTCAAATAGGGGGAGTCCTCGTACTATGTTAGGGGGAATTTGCTGCATGTCAAGTCTTGGCTTATTAACATCACTGACCAGTAATGTTTACTAGTGTTTCCATCAATAACAAGGGGGGGAATTGTTGCACGATTTTTCATTGATGACAAGTGTCATTGATGTCAAAAAGGATGTTTAAAGAAGCAACATCATCATCCACAAAGTAGTATGAAAATATTATCTCTTGCATATCCTCATTAAATGACATCAAATAGGTTTGAATTTTATTAAGTTTTTGATGAAGTTATTATGGCCTAACGAACCTATGGATAGCATGATTGGATATGCCTCGTTGAGACATCAGTCCAACAGTATGTCCCACTCTGAAAAACTCCTCCTGGATGAGAAATTATGGCCATTTGAAGATGAGTATTCGATGAAGGACCTAAACTATAGGTAAAATCCCATTGACACCAAATTCGTTAAACAACACAACTTTTGGGTGAATCCACGATTCTTTAACTAAATATAAGGTGGATGGTGACCATACATGCACAAAGTTTAATAAGGTCAAATTTTGTGCATGTTACTCATATTGTACAATGGATGAAAACAAAATATACACGACACTTAATGGACCATTAAGATGATGACACATGGCAAGGGTTGATAAGGCAGAGGAGATGATGTCAACATGGTCACATGGCACCACTAGAGACTGTCGTGTGAAAGGCTAATTTGGCGCATTTTAATTGGTCAAAAAAATCAAAATTGTCTGACATGTTACACCACTCACGAGCTACCACATGGCATGATGATGTCATGTTAATGCCAACATGTGGATGACAAAGGAATCGGTGACAAAGCACAGTCATATGGGACCACAACACAAATTTTAATGGCACAGAGTTGGGCGTTCGAATCAATGGCATGGTCATATGGGGCACAGCCAAAAAGGCCCATCCTTTGGTTATATGGCACCAATCTTATCATATGGTTGATATTGGTTACATGGTCAACCTTGTTGAAACAGTGGGTTACAAGCATGAACCACAAGCCTATGGTAGATCGTCAATAAGCTCGGGACCACATATCCAAGTATATATATGCATAGTCATTCATTCCAAAGGTAACAAGTGAAAAATAATTCATTTGAACCATATATACAATTCAAGTGGATCGATGAAGGTCGAGTTTAAGTGGAGTAGACAGGAATATGACAATTAACTAATCTTATCTCACTTCGTTCACTGAAAGCTCACTTTGTGAACTTTTTTTATTATGGTTACAATGTGCTCTCGTTTTTGTGAACTCTTCTAGTTATGATGCTTTGGTTCATTGAACTCTCATGGTGACGATGTTGTGCTGATCGATGTTATATGAGAACAAATATTTATGGTTATGAACGAACTCTGAATGGTTTTGTTGTCGTAACTAGTTTATGGTTCGTTTATAATATTGTTCTTGGCCAAGTTCCATTTCATTCAAATTTTTTGGTTATGCCAATGAATCGTTTCACTACAAAGTGTTTGATCATAAATCTAATTCGTTGTAGACCTTTCGTCCTTGGCTATGCAGAAATGGTTTAGGTACCATGTTACTATAACTGGCCAAAGTTTGAGTTCAAATTTTGCAAAAGCGGAGTCCAAATTTGGGAGAAGTCAATAGCTAGGTTTTCCAACATATTGAAGGTTTTGATATTAATTGGAACAAGGTCCAAATTTCATAGAGGTTCATAGGAAACATCAATTATAACATACACAGTGGTTATTGTTGGCAGAGGTTATATATTGCAGAGGTCATACATACATATAAACGAAAACCTTGTGGTTTTGGCTCCATATGATGTGACACGAGGTGCGTAGGACGAGCCATTTACATACATTGCACAATATATAGATGTGGGCACATGTACAATAGACTTTGTATTGTGTAGTCAGTTGAAACATGGAGTCGATCACGTTGTCACAATGGTCGGTTGACTTGCATTCGCACACTATCTGTGAGCAGAGATACGGGGCCGAATCCCCGGGCCTTCACTTTTGGAGCCAATATAAAAGGATTTTGTGAGAATTACATCAAAATCCTCATCGTATAGCTCGATTGGTAACAGTTTCATAGTATGTTAGGAGAGATGCAGGTTCAAGCCCTCACGGTTGTGAAGTGAAAAAATATTTTTTATCCTTCCGCATAAATTTCATTTTGCTAATTTGTTAGTGGCCGAAACTGCACATTTTGTAGAACCAATAACTGAAAATGGGCATTTTGTAAAATGCACCGTGAAAGGGTCTATTTGTAGAACATTTAACTTAATATATGGTTTTATATGGTTTTTTGGGTGGGGGGGGGGGGGGGTGGGGTGTTTGGGTTTACTTTTGAGCCAATTTGCATTCTAAAACAAACAAGCACATTGATTAGAATTCAAAGGTGAACACTTCTAAAGGCATGAAAAGCATTGTTGATATATTATTGATGATTAAAATCTTTGTTATGTGATTTGGGGCTTAAGAGCATGTTGTAGTTGGTTTTGGGTATATGGTAAGAACAGGTTCCAAGAAGGATTTTATGTGACCATATTGATGAGTTGGTTGGAACAGAGTTTCAATTGAGTAATGATAGGATGTTCAAAGCAATATGACAGTAGCAGGTTATTCAATTCCAAGGTTTATATTGATTGAAGAGAAGTTGGATCCAGTTTGAAATATTTTGAGAAATTTTCCACGAAGTTGAAGAAAGAGGTGGTCTCCACTAAGGACGGTGCCTCAATCAGGTCAAATCCTAGAGCAATTCAAAGCTTGCTCATCTCCAAATTTGGTGTCTCAATCAAGTTGTAGCCTATAGTGAGTTGTTGCTTGCATGTTTCGAGGTCGGTGTCTCAATCAGGTTGTAGCCTACAGCAAGTAGCAGCTTGCATATATTTGGGGTGGGTGCCTCCAGCATGTCAGTGCCTACAAATTTATGTGATGAATAGAAGAAGAAAAAGAAAAAGAATTGTAGTTTTCTCCTATATGGATTTCCACATAAAAGCTTGTATCTCCTTGTGTTGGTATGTTGTTGAAATGTTAATAGCTTCATGATGCATTGTTATGTTCATTGATATGTTGCAAATAAGTTATGCTACACTGTTGCATAATTGTTTCTTTATAAAAGTTTTGAAATGGTAAATTTGTTGCCATCTTCGGTCCAACAAATTTCACACATATCACAGCTAGGCTTCACTGTTGGTTTAATATCCATAGTATGGAGCAAATCTGAAGATATTTGTGACAACAAAAAGGATTTTAGAACTTGCTACAATATTATTTGTTACAATAATGTTGCTAGAGTGATTTTGCATATTTCAATTGAAAGTTAGACTTATGCATTTCCAAATTTAATGGTACTATAATTATCAAAGAAATTTTCTACATGTCTCTCTCTTCTATAAACACATTAAAAAAACATGTTCAATGATAATTATCGTAATTTATAATTTAGTGATATAAAACTATCATACAATGTCAATCCTAATTTTAATAAATAATGGATTCATAAAATTAAAAAGTGCTATAATAATTTAATCAAACATAAAGAAATATGAATAATATCAAATGCTAAAAGCATAGTTCAAATAAAAATGTATTTAATTAATAAGTCATAAATCATCTTTTAATAATTAAAACTAAATCAAAAATATTATTTTCAAGGTCTTATTTTTTCACCCTGTTATAAATGTTAAAAACCCAATACAACATGTAAGGTTTTCTTTTTTTTTCTTTCATCATTAAACAAGGTTGCGTAGCGAGTGTTCCCTGCCACTTGTTTTGATTATTGGGCTTTAAAATTAGCAAACTAGATGTGTTTTTATGTGTAGGATAAAGGGCTTTAAAATTAGAAAACTATATGTGTTTTAATGTATACTATAAATAAAACATATTTTATTAATCAATAGTTTATTATTCTTAAAAATCATTGCAATAATATGATTTCTCTAAATCAATTTTAATTTTAGTATCGTTAAAAACAATATAGTTTATCTGGAAGGTTGGTTCTCTAAAAAAAGTTTATGTAACCTTAATTATGTTCAAATGGTCAAGTGAACTTATTTAGCTTTGTCTTTACGTCTTTTGTATTTTGAAAAAGATTAGGTAAATGTTACAATGATATCTTTGGATAAATTTTCAATTCACATCATTGTTAAATATATCTTTCACTCATTCATTACCTTTCATTATTATTTCAAGTATTCTTCATACTTTCTTATCTATAACTAGAAGCAAACATGGTACAAATTAACAAAAATGTGACCAATGTCTATTGAGTTACATGGATAGTTATCTACTCCATTGAGTACAAATTATTTCAATTATCTTTGTTGTAAAATATTTATATTATTAATTTGAACCATGGTTTTATTTATTTGGATTTCTAATAGACAAGGAAATTTACCGGGGCATGTCTCTTTCTATGTCTAAACAAATTATCATAAGTGGAAAAAAACTTTTCAATAATTTTGCAAAGTTACTTGAATGAAGATGATAATTAAATTCCTAAATAGTAAAAATATTTTAAATTAGAATATTATGATACATCATTTACAATATGCCATCTCAATAACTATACATTAAATGAGCAAAATATTTTAAGTTTTTACTGTTATGACCATGTTAAGGTGGGATAACTCTATGATAATACATGCAAAATTTCCTTGTAGTATGTCTCATAGACATATATAAATATGCCATCACCTGTGATTTTTAAGTAAAGAGGTTATATACTAACATGGACATGGCCCACGTCCATTAATTTTAAGTGGAGTGGGATTTCATTTGTTGTAGAGACCCTTTGTTATTAGTTTCAATATCTTATTTTTTTATAGTATTTATTAAGAATTTCAAATGAGAGATTTTGTTCTTTTTGGATTTTGTATTTGTGTATTTGTGTTGAATAGCATAACAAAGGGGAATTTTAGAATTAGATTTTTCTTTATGTCCTTTCTATTTGTTAGGTGATTTTGAGTAAAGTGTAAGATATATTAATGTGCCATAATGATATATATAAGCTATTAATTAAACATGACTTTTATATTTTATATTCACCTAATATTTTATAAAAAGTTTGGTGACATGAGTTAACTCCAACTCCACATTCAATGTAGAGGATGTTGCAAATTTGCCTCATATTTATATATGGAAAGCATGCACATTAAGTTGATCTATTTTAACTCTAAGATCTATTATGTGGGAAGAGTGATCAAGTCCCTTGAGATGAGACTATTTTAAATTGAAAATAATTGAAGATAAGTTTAAACATTGAGGGACATCTCGATTATGTTTCTCCACATGAATGAATGTCTTCTTTGTAATGTAAGGAGAAGGAACCTTGAAATAATTTCATCCTAAAATAAACATTAAATTGCACATCTAATTTATATTATAGAATATGATTTCATGGATCATTATTATGCAATAACAATAATAATGCATAGAGAATATAAATGCATCCATCATTATTATTCATCAAAAATAAGGAAGTCGTAATGTGTAAGGATTTAGATTTTAAGAGTGGAAGCTTCCCGTCAACCCAAGTGAGTTCTTACTAAATAAGTTGTGGTTTAAAATCACCATAACACATAGAAAAATCAAGTTATTATTTAAATTCTAAAAAAATGAAAATTTAATTATAAAAAAATTCATGGCCAAATAAAAAAAAAAAAAAAAAAAAAAAAAAAGATGAATGATGCAGGAGCATCCAGCTCTGAGGAGACACAAAGTGGTTGACAGTGTCATGAAGAGACCAGAACACACAGTCGTATATGCAGAACTGGACAGGTGTCAAATTGTCAGTTATTGTTAGTTTATTTTACTTGTTTTATTATTTTTCCAGAAGGTCAAGTAGAGTTAGGAACTGTTTCTTTTTCAAATAAGAAATTCTAAACAGAAAAATAGATTGTCAGTTAATTATTTTCTGTTATTAGTTAACTAGGCCTTTACAAGTTTTATTAGTTAGGGCAGTTAGAAACTGAAAGACTGTTACAAACCTGTTAGGGTAGTTCTGGAACAGAATGTACTGGTTCAGGGGTCTTTTAAAAACAGAAGAATAATCATTGTAGGGGATTCCCTCTCAGATGAAAAGAAAAGAATATACAGTCATTTCCGAATAGACATTCTTATTTTCATTTGTTTTTTTAATCATCACTATAATAGTCGATTGCATGCATCATAATATAGTGACTGTACAACCAAATTATATTGAAGTATCAGACAGAAAAAGTCTACAGGTGGAGCAGACGAAACAATTATAACACTTTCCGACGAGGAGCATAAAAGGTTGCGCACACGGCCAACACACAGACAAGTTCATAGGAGTAGCGGACGTTGACAGTTAAATCATTTCCTGACACATAAAGTAAAAGACTGTGCATATTGACAGACAACCAGAGGTAATTCGTAGAACCCTCCAAGTACTTAAGAGTAGAGTAAAGTGCCATAACAAAATAAGTATGCTATTGTATCATTTCCAAAAACTGTGTAAATAATTATATCAGTTCAGAGCATTCCATAACCAGCATATTATTAAAAACCCAGAACTTAAAATCAAAACCCAAAACCCCGAAATTGCATACGAACAGGCTAATGATACGAATAGACAGAGATTGAAGAATTGCCATAGCAGTAAAACGAATCCGCGTAGAAACAACGCAAACAGATGTTCCATTAATCAAATAATAAAGCACAGGACGAGGGTTTCGAAATAACGAACACCCATCTCAACCAACAACTGAACAGAGCTATATCAGGCAAGGGTTTAATATAACCAGAGACCCAAGCCACAAGGCGAGAGGCTCACAGTCGAATCATTACATTACAGTACAGAATCACCAAAATAAAGGACCAGCGAACAGGAGAATAGGACTACTCCGCTAAGGGAAGAAACCCAGAAAATTTCATCCCTCAGATGACAACCAAGGCCAACAGAAGTCTACAGAACCATTAAGACATGTAAACGTGGAAGGACACTACCCGTATAGTGAAGACTGGGAGATGCAAGCGAATGCCGAGACGGTGAAGAGTGTGGAACCACATCTACCAATAGCACCGAGTCACCTACAGGCAAAGGAGAACGAATTAGTGTGAAGACACAGGCATAAATAAACGAATAACTACAAAAACTGAAGGAGATTGGGGCGAGAAGTTACCTAGAACCGAGAAGACAGGGTCAAAGGGACGAGTAACCATTAAAGCCTGAAGAACAGTGGAAGCATTCGTTAGGGTCGAAAAGATAAGGTGCCAAGTAGTTTAAAAGGAACCAAAAAATTACCTTGTAGCAGAAGCCGAGCACGTTAACCTGGAGGGCAACCTGTAAAGAAGAGATTTCAGTAATTAAACAAACATAGAACAGACCAGAGCGCCTATCCAACGAACAGCAAATCGAAATTGTAACTGTGCAGAGTTAAAGGGGGTCATTACGAGCTATTGAACCTACCTCCATGGCGTTAGAGGACCGGGAACAACCACAAAGGAAACCGTGTTGACAATCAAAATATAGTGGAACGAAACCCTCAGAGCAGAGCGGAGCTCGAATAAAGAACAGAGCACAGTGATAATGAACGGGTTGACAAAAGGACGTGGAATCATATAGGAGCGAACCGGCAGATGGAGGTTGCCAAACGGTAGAACAAGTCATAACCCTAACCCATATACCAAAACAAGTACCAGTGTCATAAAGTCAACATAAAATTTTGCAGGACGCCAAGTCATATCAACAGGATATTTCGAGAACGGCGGGAGGATATTTCGAGAACGGCGGGAAGCCATCATAAGTGGTATCAGAGCTAGTTTCTTGAGTCAGAACTAATGGAACAGGTAGAAGGTGAAGGTGAAGGAAGAGGAAGAGGAAGAGGACGAGTAGTCCACAGGGCGGTAGATGTTGGACTGCGAGAGGAGATTCGAGTTTTGCGTGAAAGATTGGCAGTGATAGAGGCTGGGGGAAGAAGAAACCCAGCAGATAACAGTGATGAAGAAACAGTTGAACCAGAGGAGGATGAGTACGAAGGAGTGACACCAGAACTTAGATTATTGAAGTCAGTTTTGCTGTCCAGTCATAAGCCAAGGCATGAGTTGCCTACTTATGACGAAAGTTTATCGGCAGATGTGTTGTTAGATTGGCTGAGTGAAGTTAATAAATTTTTTGAGTTTGAGGAAACCAGTGAAGACAAACAAGTGAAGTTTGCCGCCACCAAGCTGAAAGGACATGCGTCCTTATGGTGGGACAGCGTTCAGGCAGAAAGGAAAAGATTAAACAAACAGCCAATCAAGAAGTGGGCCAGAATGGAAGCAAAGCTGAAAGAGAAGTTCCTACCAAAGGATTATCAGATCATGTTGTACAGGCAGGTACAGAACCTGAAGCAAAGAGGAATGACTGTTAGGGAGTTTACAGAGGAATTTTATAAGTTGAATTTGCGAGCAGGGTACGTGGAAGATACCTCAGAAAAAACAGCCAGATTTGTAAATGGCTTGAGAGGGGAGATTTTGGATGAAATTGGTATCCTTTCACCACAAACGTTGGATGAGGCCTATCAGTTTGCGCTGAAGGCAGAGGAGAAAATAAACAGGAAACAGAACACCAAGAGAGGAGGTGGTTCTGGCAGGGGAAAAGGCAAGATTTATGGCAGAGGTAGAAGTGCAGGCCCAAATGAGGAGGGCAGCAGTTCCAAATCTGTTGGTACAACAGATAAGGACAACAGCAACAGGGAAGGACGACCAGCTCAGAGAGGACGAGGATTTGGTCGAGGCAGGGGAACTGTCCAGTGTTACCGTTGTCATAAATTGGGACACAAGTCATATGACTGTCCTGAAGGTGAGCCAGCAGGTGGGAGAGGAACCTATGTTGCTCAGCCTGAGGATGTTGAGGAGACACCTCAAAAAGCAGAAAATACACCAGAGACGGGCGAGGCCTTGGTGTTGAATAAGGTGCTGTTAAAGCCAGCAAAGGAAGTTGCAGAACCAGATCAGCAAAAGGCTTTGTTTCGCACTGTTTGCAAGTCACGAGGTAAGTGCTGTAAGTTGATCATTGACAGTGGGAGTACCGATAATTTGGTAGTTGTGGAGATGGTAGAGAAGCTGGGATTAAAGAAGTTAAAACATCCCACTCCCTACAAAGTGTCGTGGCTGCAGAAGGGGCATCAACTGTTAGTTGATGAACAGTGTGAGGTGGAGTTTCAGATCAGTAAGTATAAGGACAAGATTCTTTGCGATGTCATGCCAATGGATGTTTGTCATTTGCTGTTAGGACGACCTTGGCAGTTTGACAGAAGTGCAGTTCACGATGGAAAAACCAACTGCTATAAGTTCGTGAAAGATGGGATCAAGCATACGCTTGTACCCATCAAGGAGGAAAATACAGCAGAAGCTAGTGGAGTGAAAGCACTGCTGTTAGGTGGGAAAGAATTCATAAAACAGATTAAGGACAGCGAGATAAATTTTGCTGTCATAAGGAGACCAAGGGCAGTAGTACTTCATACACAGGTTTCAGATTTGCCAGAAGAAGTTCAGAAGTTGCTGCAGGATTTTGGAGACATTGTGGTAGATGATCTTCCAGATGAGTTGCCACC
>APFE031030144.1:36119-104885 GCA_000404065.3 Pinus taeda
AGCTTGGGTTGAGTACTTGCAAAGTTTCACGTTTGTACTAAAACACATTAGTGGGCAATCAAATAAGGTAGCAGATGCGCTTAGTAGGAGAACATTACTGTTACAGGAGAGCACAATGCAGATCTTAGGATTTGAACATTTGAAAGAGCTGTATCCGACCGACACCGAGTTTATGGAGGCCTATGAGGCTTTTCAAAACCCGCTGTTACGAAATAACAGCAAGTGGCTAGACTATAATCTACAGGAAGGGTTGCTGTTTAAAGGGGGGCAGTTATGCATTCCCAACTGTTCTATGCGGGAAAACATCATACAGGAAAAACACAGTGGAGGCTTGGCAGGACACTTTGGAATTGACAAAACAATTTCTCAGGTACAACATTTTTATTTTTGGCCTAAGTTGCAGCGGGATGTGCAGAGGTATGTGACTAGGTGTAAAATTTGTCAATTGGCAAAAGGTCACAGTCAGAACACTGGACTTTATATGCCATTGCCCATTCCTAGTCGACCATGGGATTCAGTCAGTATGGATTTTGTATTGGGTTTGCCGAAGACACAACGAGGCTTTGATTCAGTAATGGTTGTAGTTGACCGATTTTCGAAGATGGCACACTTTGTACCATGCAGGAAAACCAGCGATGCTACTTACATAGCACATCTTTTCTTTACAGAGATTGTGCGGTTGCATGGACTTCCGCGATCCATTATCTCTGACAGAGATGTAAAGTTCACTGGTCATTTTTGGAGGACTCTGTGGAAAAAGTTAAATACTCAGTTGCAGTTCAGCTCCGCCTATCATCCGCAGACGGATGGACAGACGGAGGTAGTGAACTGAAGTCTGGGGAACTTACTTCGAAGTCTAACAGGGGAAAATTCCCGGACTTGGGACCGTGTACTTGCGCAAGCAGAATTCGCATACAACGATTCCCCTAACCGCAGCACAGGATACAGTCCGTTCCAGATTCTGTACGGCATGCATCCGCAAGGAGTACATGATTTACGAGACTTGGGGAAACTTGAGAAACGGAGCGCTGATGGGGAAGATTTCGCCCAAGCTATGAGCAAATTGCATGAACAGGTTAAACTGAAGTTACAGGACAGCAGTCAGAGGTACAAGCAGCGAGCTGATACAAAGCGTCGGGAAGTTCAGTTCAATGTTGGGGACGAAGTCCTTGCGTACTTACGTAAGGAACGGTTTCCAAAACGAGAGTACAACAAGCTGAAATTTAAGAAAATCGGGCCCTGCAAGATCATTCACAAATTTTCTGCGAACGCCTATGAGTTACAGTTGCCACCACGGATTGGTATTTCCCCTATTTTTAACGTGGCAGATCTGTTTCCCTATGTCGCAGGTTCAGCAGATAATGCAGCAGGAGAGCCACCGCGGGACACCAAATGTGAAGGAGATTCGTGGACGAGACAGATGCCGATGGCACCACCCGTTGAGATCGAAGGGATTTTGGACACACAGGTAGCTAAGCGCACATGCAGGAAGGAGTATTTGCGATATTTGGTAAAATGGAAGAACCGTCCAATAGAGGACAGTTCGTGGCTTAACGCGACGCAAATACAAAAGGCAGGCTATTCTGTTGACGACCTCATGGAACGGAGCCATGACTTTTTGCCACCCCGGGAGCCTGATGCAGGAGCATCCAGCTCTGAGGAGACACAAAGTGGTTGACAGTCTCATGAAAAGACCAGAACACACAGTCGTATATGCAGAACTGGACAGGTGTCAACTTGTCAGTTATTGTTAGTTTATTTTACTTGTTTTATTATTTTTCCAGAAGGTCAAGTAGAGTTAGGAACTGTTTCTTTTTCAAATAAGAAATTCTAAACAGAAAAATAGATTGTCAGTTAATTATTTTCTGTTATTAGTTAACTAGGCCTTTACAAGTTTTATTAGTTAGGGCAGTTAGAAACTGAAATACTGTTACAAACCTGTTAGGGTAGTTCTGGAACAGAATGTACTGGTTCAGGAGTCTTTTAAAAACAGAAGAATAATCATTGTAGGGGATTCCCTCTCAGATGAAAAGAAAAGAATATACAGTCATTTCCGAATAGACATTCTTATTTTCATTTGTTTTTTTAATCATCACTGTAATAGTCGATTGCATGCATCATAATATAGTGACTGTACAACCAAATTATATTGAAGTATCAGACAGAAAAAGTCTACAGGTGGAGCAGACGAAACAATTATAACACTTTCCGACGAGGAGCATAAAAGGTTGCGCACACGGCCAACACACAGACAAGTTCATAGGAGTAGCGGACGTTGACAGTTAAATCATTTCCTGACACAGAAAGTAAAAGACTGTGCATATTGACAGACAACCAGAGGTAATTCGTAGAACCCTCCAAGTACTTAAGAGTAGAGTAAAGTGCCATAACAAAATAAGTATGCTATTGTATCATTTCCAAAAACTGTGTAAATAATTATATCAGTTTAGAGCATTCCATAACCAGCATATTATTAAAAACCCAGAACTTAAAATCAAAACCCAAAACCCCGAAATTGCATACGAACAGGCTAATGATACGAATAGACAGAGATTGAAGAATTGCCATAGCAGTAAAACGAATCCGCGTATAAACAACGCAAACAGATGTTCCATTAATCAAATAATAAAGCACAGGACGAGGGTTTCGAAATAACGAACACCCATCTCAACCAACAACTGAACAGAGCTATATCAGGCGAGGGTTTAATATAACCAGAGACCCAAGCCACAAGGCGAGAGGCTCACAGTCGAATCATTACATTACAGTACAGAATCACCAAAATAAAGGACCGGCGAACAGGAGAATAGGACTACTCCGCTAAGGGAAGAAACCCAGAAAATTTCATCGCTCAGATGACAACCAAGGCCAACAGAAGTCTACAGAACCATTAAGACATGTAAACGTGGAAGGACACTACCCGTATAGTGAAGACTGGGAGATGCAAGCGAATGCCGAGAGGGCGAAGAGTGCGGAACCACATCTACCAACAGCACCGAGTCACCTACAGGCAAAGGAGAACGAATTAGTGTGAAGACACAGGCATAAATAAACGAATAACTACAAAAACTGAAGGAGATTGGGGCGAGAAGTTACCTGGAACCGAGAAGACAGGGTCGAAGGGACGAGTAACCATTAAAGCCTGAAGAACAGTGGCAGCATTCGTTAGGGTCGAAAAGATAAGGTGCCAAGTAGTTTAAAAGGAACCAAAAAATTACCTTGTAGCAGAAGCCGAGCACGTTAACCTGGAGGGCAACCTGTAAAGAAGAGATTTCAGTAATTAAACAAACATAGAACAGACCAGAGCGCCTATCCAACGAACAGCAAATCGAAATTGTAACTGTGCAGAGTTAAAGGGGGTCATTACGAGCTATTGAACCTACCTCCATGGCGTTAGAGGACCGGGAACAACCACAAAGGAAACCGTGTTGACAATCAAAATACAGTGGAACGAAACCCTCAGAGCAGAGCGGAGCTCGAATAAAGAACAGAGCACAGTGATAATGAACGGGTTGACAAAAGGACGCGGAATCATATAGGAGCGAACCGGCGGATGGAGGTTTCCAAACGGTAGAACAAGTCATAACCCTAACCCATATACCGAAACAAGTACCAGTGTCATAAAGTCAACATAAAAGTTTGCAGGACGCCAAGTCATATCAACAGGATATTTCGAGAACGGCGGGAGGATATTTCAAGAACGGCGGGAAGCCATCAATGAAGATGAAGAAAGAAAGACAATAAAAGTAAATATTTAACATTGTAAACTATGAAATAATCCTTACTTAAAAACAAAGCATCCTATACTAATTATCTTTTTATTTTTGAATACTTGTTAAATTATAATTTATTTTATTATTTTATTTAAAAAATTATTCATGACAAATTTATCATTTTATTTAAAAAATAATAATAATAATTCAAATTAAGATTTACGTCACCTCAAAACTATTTTATTTTTAAAAAATAATAATAATAATCAAATTAAGATTTACTCGCTCCAAAATTTTTATTTTAAAAAAAATTTTAATAATAATTCAATTAAGATTTAGGTTAGTCAAAAAATTTAAAAGTACGGCATGATTTCTTATGTACAGTTGTTGGTATGGTTTTGGGGCTTTCATATCTTTTAAGCAGTGAAAATCAGATTTTATTTAAGTTAAAATCAATTTTTAATTTAATTAAATTAAAAATTATAACCAAATTTTAAAAAAAAAAAAGAGATAATAAAAACTACATAATAAAAGTAAAAATTTAACATTATTAATTATAAAATAGTTTTTATTTAAAAACAACAAAGCAACCCAGATTATTTATCCTTATTTTTGAATACTCATTAAATTAGTGAGTTGAGGCTCATTCTACAACCCAGTATGAGGGGACCAGGGGACGTGTAATATGTGCCCTTTGAATTTTCATTAAATTATTGAGCAGCCAGACTCATTCTACAACCCAGTATGAGGGGACGTGTAAATTTGTTTGCCAGTCTGTGCCCCTTTAAAATAAAAATAAAAATAATTTTTTAAATAGAAAATCATATCAATATAATTTTAAAAAAAAATGAATTGTTGTAAAATAATTAGAAGTAAAAAAATGTGTGCTTTTCGAAAATATTTTCAACAGAGATTTAAATAAATTATGCTTTATCTTGTTTAACTAAATTTTAGGTAGATATCAACTTCATATATATTTTAAATTTTTATTAATTGATAAAAATAATAATAAAAAATTATAATGTGATAAAAATAAAATATAAAACATTAATTACAAATCTTATTAAATAATAGATCCACGCTAAGAGGCTCATAACTGCTTAGCGCTGTCAATCTGTCAACCTAATCGGTACCATAACTGCTCAGCGATGTCAATCTGTCAACCCAATCAGTACAAACGCCCAAACTACCTTTAGAGCTGTCAATTTGTCAAACTAAACAGCCGCTGAAATTATCATGAAACAATAAGACTCAAAATTACTCAACCAATCACATTTTAAATAAATAAATTGAAAATATTTTGGATAAATAATTTAATTTCATTTATAATGTTAACTTTTATAAATAATTGTTTGATTTTTGGTTAATTGTCAAAATTAGTGGATTGTAAAGAGGTGAGGTTTACTCTCTTGCGATGGGGAATAATAAGACAAACAAAACAGAAAACAAGAGTAAATACAACATATAAATTCGACTATCTTTTTACATGTTAAAAACACAAGATATTATATCATAAGACAAACAAAACAAGAGTAAATATAACATATAAATTCAACTATCTTTTTACATGCTAAAAACACAAGATATTATATCATAAAACAAACAAAACAGAAAACAAGAGTAAATACAACATATAAATTCAGCAATCTTTACATGTTAAAAACACAAGATAGCATATCATTAAAGATGAAATATTAATAAAAACAATTGTATATCAACAAATGACAACTTGTATATGTATGTATCTGGTTGTATTTTGGGGTGCATATGTTTATTTTTTTCTAGGTCACTTTTGTACTAGGGAAACAGAGAGTCAATTCCAACCAATACCACTATAATCGCTCGATGCCTACCTATACCGACCATAATTGCAAATAAGTCTAAAAATTTTAACTTCAATTCTCTTAATACAAAAGACTTTCGTTTCAAAACACTTACCAATTAAACTCCCCTTCTAACACTAATATTCTAACACTAATATACATGTGTTTATTCACATCCATAAAATAATTGCTTTTAATTTTAAAACTCTAAAAATAATAATGGCCCCACAACAATCTTCACTCTTTTCACAATAAATATACACTTAAACAAATCAAACAATCTAACTTTACTCCATATAATCATAAACTTCAAAACAAATCTAATTTTAAAAATAATTGCGTAATATATTATATAAATATTATTTATGAATATATTTATATTTTCTATAATGTTTATTAATCTTCGCTCTTTTCACATAAGCATGCACTTGAACAAATCAATTCAGATACATTATATGAATATTATTTATTTAATATTTAAAATATCATATTTTACATTTTATAAGGTTTATAAGTATAAACCTTGTAGGTTTATTAGGTTAAGAATAAATATATGTGAAACGAAGCTAAATATTATTTCAAAGTATGTGACCCATTATTATTTCACTTTATTGTTATAGTGTTTCGAAAGACTATTTGGATTGAAAAAAGATTTTAGTTGGAAGCAAAAGGTATAATTGTTTTTGATTTCCTAAAAATTGTTATTTTAGGATTTTGAAAAGTATTTTAATTTAAGATATTTTTGGATTTTGAAAAGTATTTTAATTTAAGTTTTATAGATATTTTTTGATTTTGAAAAGTATTTTAATTTAAGTTTTATAGATATTGTTTTTGAAATGATAGTCTTTCTTTTTAAGCATTAATAGTGGTTCACTTTAGGTGTCATAATGATCTTGAGTTAATTTATTGTGATTTGATTAAAAAAACTTACCATCTTTAAATATATAAATTATTATAGTCATATAATAAAAAAGTTGCAAGCTAATACTTAAACATCATATTAATCCATACTATAATTTAAAAAAAATCATAAAAATAACTAAATTATAATTTTTTTAAATTATTATTATTAAATCATTTTAAAAATTAATATAATAGTTGAATATATAACATTTAAAAAAACATATCATAATATTCTTAATTTTTAGAGACTAGCTCCACTTTACCATAGGAATTCTTAATCCGTTACTGGCTTTATTACAATACCAGGTGCCAATACCTTGGATTATCAATACTACATGCCCAAAAAACCACAACTCACTTCATATGACAATTGTTCATGACTTTTTTTAATTAATCAATTTAATTATAAGGACAAAAAAGACATAACTACTATAAAGATAAATTAATTGGCTTCATATTACAATTGCCCATGACTTTTTTTAATTTATCAATTTAATTAGAAAGACAAAAAAGACATAACTACTTTAAAGATAAATCTCAACCTTTAATATGTGTATTTACTATAAATATTCTAAACTTTTATTAAATTTCTACAAATTTTACCAATAATTATTAATAAAAAATAATATTCTAAATATTTCATTAAATCTCTACCATCCACCCAATAAACTTATTAATAATAAATTAAAAATTTGAAACTCCAACCTAAAAAAAACACTATCAAACATAACAATTTATAAATAGTTATAACTATCATTATTAGAATAACCTATCCTATAATCAAAATTTTAAAATTTTGATCATTCTCTCTCCTATTTCATAGCTCCTCTGTTTTTTCCCACGTTCATACCTCAAATTCATTTTGTCTCGCACCCTTCACAGGTTCATACTCCCAATTACGACAGTAGGGATGGATAGGTCTCAAGCACCATGATCTGTCGCTGTCAACGAAATATTTATATTAAGATCTAACATCATTAGCAATTTGTCACGTAGACAGGGTTTAAAAGGCATCATTATTTTGTTCAAAGGTTTACGACTAATTGTAAGATGGCAGAGCCATTTCGAAAAAATATGTTGGAATGCATTTAGCGACCGTTTGGGAGGCAATAAAATTTATGGTTCTCCATAATTTTTGTTACGTGATATTATAAATGTGTTTGTTGTTTGTTTGTTTTGCGACGACGACTCTTCCCATTCTCCCAATGTGCGTTAGATTATGCAACACAAGTACCCAAATCGGTTTTGGCAAACCGTTCCATGTTATAAAGTAGCTTCATACCATCAAACGTCAATTCGATCTAATTGCCCAACAGGACACTCTCCCATGATAACAATATGCAGGTTTTATAGGCATGATTTTGGTATCCAGGCAGGAATGGCTCGATGGGGGTTCCATGACATTGCAGAACAAGTTTCAAAGGTCAGAAAGTATAATTCTGCTTCAATAATCCATGCTTAACGACGGGAAAAATGCCCACTTTATTGACGTCTCTAATGGCATGCGAACATTAGAGATGGCACTTGCTAGTTGGGTGTGCAGCTGCTTCTGGAATTGACATTCGGGAAATGGATCAGTTTATTCGAGTCTGGGTTTCTTATTTTATAAGCCTGTATATCTATACAAGGTACACAAACATTTAAAAGCCCCATTTACCAAAATCATGTTTGCCTTCAATTTCATAAACATAATTATACTCCTTACGGAAGCCCCACAAAAATTCGATGCGGAAACGACATTTGGCGTTCAATTTCCCAAAATAATGTTTGCGTTCAATTTCATAGCTATAATATCATTCCTTACGGAAGCCCCACAAAAAATCGGTGCGAAAACGACTTTTAGCTGTTGATTTGAATAAAACTGAAATTAATCAGTCTACATTCTTATGTGTCCAATGCCAACCTGTAGACTCAACATGTATTTATGAAAATAATTTGGAGCTCTAAACGGTAATATCCAATCTGTGACTTATAGCCCCACATATAAGTGAATAAGTTTAGGCAATGGAGACATTGGACATCTATACCAAGAAAATTAGATGACTCATAAAATGGTCCACTAAGAAATACATTCCTTTGAGAATATGCAGATTAGGTGGAACTGTCTTCAATGATCAGGCCAGCGCTTGAGAAGTTCTAGCAACAGCATTGCCGCAGAATCCTTTGCCTTCTTCACACTAGGCATTGGCTCGCCCACGCAGTCATCTGTCCATCCTCTCTCTGTTGTATGTACGCGCACAGAGTAAGTAAATCTCTTCGCATGAGCTGGCCCACCTTCACTTATACACCTGGAAAGACAATAATAGCTTGAAATTGAGAATTAACTAATAAACGTGCAGGGAGAAGATAAAAGAGGCTGAAGAGATTTATCTACTAAGAAGCTATAATTTGAAGCATATTTTCGAAATAGGGGAAAAAGTTAAAAACACGACTCTAGAATTAATTAATGTAAACAGCATTAGAACAAATTTAGTCTGTAAAACGATGTTAAGCAACCTGGAGAATTCAAACTAAATGCTGACCCGTCAGGAAGTCCTAGAACAATCATTATAGCATTTATGAAATACTTACTGCCGGAATGCATCAAAAGCTAAATCTGGTACATGCAGTTTGTGTAATCACTACATAACTGGTGACTGGTGAGGGTCGTAATATGAAATCCTACGGAAATGGTTCAAACTTCAAGGTTCAAATTCCCCCAATTTATGTTGTGGGCCATGTGGTTGTTTATGGGTTCACCCAGATGGTAGAGGTCAGAATCAACCTTGTTGGAATAATATTTGTTGTTGATGTCAAAGAAGACACCATTTTGAGAAAATTGTTGCATAGGCTTGTAGAGGGCTTCAAGCCCTTTCCAGCAAGTGTTTACTCACCCTCTAACTCTTATTCGTGAAGGAGATTTTGAATTTTTAAGTTGAGGACCAAAACTTTTATTTTTCCTCATACCGGCCTACATCAAGTCAATGGCAAAGACAACAAACTGGAGAAATGTTAGATAGGATTTAGGGACTAAACGAGATAAGACAATAAGGCTTCTGCTAGGATATCATTGAACCTTAAAATCTCAACCGACTCCAACAAAGTTTGAAGAGCTTGCCAATGAAGCATGGGATAGTTTTAGCAATGTGTTCGATACACCAGAGATTCTGCAACATCAAGATGAAAAGAGACAATCTGATCAACCACATTTAGAAAGACTATCATTCGCTGATCAACTGGACACATCTGAGGAAGACATTGTCATGACCTTCCTTACTTGAAAGATTTGAGCTCTCAAAATGAGTATTGCCACTCAGAAAACAAGACATAAAGGATCAATTGAGACAAGTTTGCTTCTCGGAATAGATGAGAACAACAAAATTGTAAGAATTTTGGTAAAGAAGGAATGTGCATAAAAGGAGAATAGTCATCATATACATGAATGAAGAGTTGTTAATAAACAAAATTAACAGACAAACCATGTAGCTCATTCTGGAAAGCTTTTTGTATTTGTATTGTTCGTGTCAACTTTAGTTAATGACACTTGGTTTGACTCATACATTTATACATGACACCCCATGTTCTGCTCCAAGGAGTACTAATACAGGTAAATAGTTCAGTGTAGAACCAAGTCCACGTGAGGAATTAGTCAGAAATTAGAAAATATTGAAGATTATTATACCTATGCATACACAAAGTTGTATGACTCGTTGATATTCTTATCCTTGGGGTTATTGGGAAATATTCTCCTCTGTTTGGAGAGTTTCAGGTGCAGCTCGTTATCATTTTTGTAGTTGGGAGTCATGCTCCCCATTTATATTTAGCATATTCAATGTTTCTCTTCCTATATGGTAACCTAAATCATATCATGTGGTATCAGAGCTGGTAAATTCTAAGACCAGTGCAACAAGTGCTTCATGTTCTTCCAGCCAAAATTTCCTATAGATATCCAAACATAATGGAATTTGATTCCATAGAAAAACAACATATCAAGCTATCACAGGTAAAATATTCACTGTATCTGGCACAGAACTCTAGGAGCTACAGTCCTTCCAAGTTAGCTTGTAATCCAGTCCTGATAAATTTCCAGAAATAGTAGATAGCCATAAATTGTCATAACCTTTCATTAGCTTGACCCAAATTCAGTGTTTTCTTGGGAATAAGATATCTGCGGATGTTAGGGGATAAAATTTCAGATTATTTCAAGCATAATTCAAAAGCTAGAATCCGTACAGTTTATCCTCTTTTGAATGGTCAAAAAAAGCAAAGTTACATAATTGCCCGTTCCCTAGACCCCTTTTAGGTATTAACCTTGGAATCTAGTCCCGTGGGATCTCTTTTACTGACCATTTTGCTCTAGGGATGGTATTTCATGAAAAACCCTAATTTTGGGTGTGTGGTCTCGCTGCCTTATCCTCTTATGTTACCCTCCTTCCATTCATTATCACCCCATCCATCATTTTTCCCGCATCGGTGCACATTCCTCCATTGGGTCCACATAAGGCTACCCTGCGCCTTCCCCCCTGCCCACACCTTGGGTCATGGCCTAGAATGAAGCTCAGAGGTTGATGCAGCTGAAAAGAAAGTTAAAAGCATATATGGCCACATTTAACAAGAAAATGTACCATAAAATGCAAAAAATGGTCGGGACAAACACATTTAACATGTGGGCAAAAAGCCAATACATTAGCTCTACCCCATCATCATGGCCATCACCCTAGTTCCTACAAGTTCTATGAGCTTCCTTCATCATATAGGAGCCCATGATTGTCCCAACCCTTGGTGGGCAATAAACTATCCACCTTAAAAAGGGGAATTCACTACTATATCTTATACATCATGCTCTACCCCCTTGAGCCCCGAGCAGTGAATCAAATAAAATCATAAAGAAGGCAAAAAGCATAAAAAGGGTGGAAAAATCAAGGTCATGGCACCTCATCTACCACAATTGCTCCCTCCTATACATTATAAACCCAAGTGTGAGCTTCCCTCTTATTAGCTACCCTTGTACCCCAACATGTGAACCAACGCTGCCCCTTTTCATCCCCTACTTTATTCATCATATATGTCACATGCCACCACCTTTTGAAGGATGTACCTTGAATATTATCCCGTTTAGAAGTAGAAACCACCTAATAGGGTGCTTGGTTAACCCCATTTGGAGTTTAGAAGACATCGGCACATCCTGAAGCCCATTATGGCAGGGCATGCCATTATGAAGTCCCCACCTGTGGTCCATGAGTAAGTAAGCTCATTTATTCAATTTCTCTAATGACTTGTTGTACTGAAAGGCTAGAGGATGCGTTGGATCTTATGTAGGATTGCAAATGGTTTCCATTTTGGGTTTGGTCTCCCTATACAGAGTCCTGATCTTTTAGAGGGCTACATTGGCACATGTAAGGTGAGCGTTGAGAGCCATTGGCCTTCACAACAGCAGATTGAATTTCATGGATCCCCACAGCCATTCAAAAATTGCTTGTGGTTCACTTATTGGACGAGAAAGATGCACCTAGTCCATCATGCCCAATTGGCCCCAGATCTACACCATACACTTGGCAAATCCAAGACTTGCACAATGATGTGGCATCACCTACACCATCTACAGGAATCTTCAATTTGCTTGGAGACCAATGAAGAGACTTGTGTGCACCCACATGTCATTTGAAGCACTACAGGTTATTTGTTATAGCTCTGATACTACTTGTTATAGATCTGATCTGAAAATATAAGGCAATGCAAATAAACCCAGAAACAATAAGAGAGAAATAGATAGAAATGCTTCTTTATTTATATCAAACCCTTAAGGTAGGGCAACACCATACATTCACTCCTTAAAGAGAACAGTCCACAAGCCATATGCCTGTTCATACCATATTCCTTGACATCTCTCAATGTGGAGTCTCTAGCCTCTATATAGGCCTCATACATACAATACCATGGGTCATTACCACGATTCCCTCAATACCATCTATCTAATACCATGGGCCCATAACATTATTACTAACTACTTGTGGTCCCTTGCATGATACGGGTTAACTACCATATTTATTACTATGGCCCATCTCATTATTACATTATTCCTTTGGGTACCTCCCTTTGTACCCCATATTATCCCCCTAGGTATATTACATTCCACCCCCTTAACATGTTTCGTCCCCAAAATATGAGAAGAACACAAATAATAAGATCTACTCAAAAGAGTAGTCCACCAGTACCATGCACGTGCATCTAGCCATTGAAGAGAGGTGAACCCTCGATCTCGCTGGTGCCTCGCTCACTTGAGATGGAAGTTGACCATGGCAGCGCTTTTGTGTTGATGTGTAGTAGGCGGATCTTCGCTCCTCGCTATCCGTCATGCGAGGGTTGTTGTCCTTGTGGCTAATTGGTTGCCATCTTGTTGGTTGTTTTCTTACGAGGTGATGTGGGTGATGATATGTTGAAGTTTTAACCCATGGTGTCTTTTTCTTTAATTCACCCTTTACTAGAGCCTGACTGTTATCTGGTGCATGTTGTGGTGCTTGTTGTGGTGTCTTATCTTCCAATATTACTTCAACCACTGAGCCCTCATTTTATGTATCAGCACCTTTAACTTTTTCTGCTTCAGCCTCTGTTTGTATTTGATTGTCGATCATCATTGGCTCATCATCTAATAGGTCAGTCCTTGGAACATCTTCTGCTTCAGCCTCCGTGTACTCTACCTGTTTATTGATGGAAATATCCCGTAATGTAATTTTCTTCTTTTTATACCAGAGCTTCAGGAATTTCTTCTGCACATTAATATTGATAGTACCCACGGATTCCATCCAAAGATATCTCAAAACAACATCCATGTTATCCATATCTGAAGTATAAAAATCACCATGTAACACATACTTATCCATTGAAAGCTTCAAATCTTTATAAACTTGCACATCCTGTGTGTTTTCAATGTGTTTTGCTGGCACTTGTAATTTTTTTGCCAAGTTGACATTTACGAGATTTAGCTTGCAACTCGGATTTATAGACACAATAATTTTCTCCTTCTGAATTAATACATGAACCTGCAATAAAGATATACCAGTAGGAAATAACCCCACATGTTTCCCCTTATCTTGTTTTCTAGCCTGGGACCATTTTTCTAAAAGAAGTTCTTCTAGTTTTTCATGAGGAAATTGCACCACTGAATCGTCAAGTGAGTCCCCACCATTTAGTAGCTTCATCTTTAAGATTAAATAACAGGCGACTTACCCAAAATTGTTTGCATCGAGATTTGTGATATTCTATAAATTCTTCAATAGTAGGACCCTTATCATTCCCTGTAAAAAATTCCTTGCTAGAAGCCATGAAGGTTTGGAAAAAAATTCGCGTACTTGGCTAAAATTTGAAATGGCCACAATTCCGTCAATATTGCTCAAAATCCCTATTATGCCCTGTTTTCGGAAATGGAACAACCATTCTGCATTTTCCCATGTGGTAGAAATCTCGATCTAAGCACTGGAATTTCAAATCCGCGCTGCAACTCTTCTGTCGTCCCCAAAAATTCTGAAAAAAGAGTTGATTTTAAATCAGCGATATCTCCCTCATCCAGACTCCGATTCCACTGATTTTTTTTTTTTAATTTGGGTATTTTTTTCACAAGCAATCCATGATCTACAATTAGATTTTGCAGATTTTGCCCCAAATCATACAGATCTGATCTACAAATTCGTCGCCCCGAAGAATATCTGCAACACCACTAATTTTTAGACCAGCGATATCTCCTTCATCCTGACTCCGATTTGGCCGATTTTTTTTTGAACTTGAGTATCTTTTCACAAAGAATCCAGATCTGCAATTAGATTTTGCGGATTTTGCCCCAAATCATACAGATCTGATCTGCAAATCCGCCGCCCCGAAAAATGTCTGCAACACCACTGATTTTTATTTTAGTGATATCTCCTTCATCCGGACTCTGATTTGGCCAACTTTTTTTTAACTTGAGTATTTTTCACAGAGAATCCAGATCTGCAATTAGATTTTGCAGATTTTGCCCCAAAACGTACAAATCTGATCTGCAAACTGGTCGCCCCAGAAAGTTCCTACAAAAAAATAAAAAAATTCTCCACTTTTGCCCAAGAAAATGCTCTGATACCACTTGCTATAGATTTGATCCAAAAATATATGATAATGCAAATATACTCAGAAACAATAAGAGAGAAATAGATAGAAATGCTTCTTTATTGATATCAAAACCCTTAAGGTAGGACAATACCATACATTCACTCCTTAAGGAAGGAGAACACTCCACAAGCCATATGTCTGTTCATACAATAATCCTTGAAATCTCTCAATGTGGAGTCTCTAGCCTCTATATAGGCCTCATACATACAATACCATGGGTTATCACCATGCTTCCCTCAATACCATCTATCTAATACCATGGGCCCATTACATTATTACTAACTACTTGTGGCCCCTTACATGATACGGGTTAACTTCCTTATTTATTACTATGATCCATCCCATTATTACATTATTCCCTTGAGTACCTCCCTTTGTACCCCATATTATCCCCCCTAGGTATATTACATTATTACAAGGGGCCAACCCCTTGTCCACTGCTTTTGAGGGTACTATTCTTCATTGTGACACCCATGGACGCCATTAGACCTCTTAGAGGGCCTTACAACATGAGCTAGTTTGGTGGGCTTGTCACAAAAGTTGAATTATTAGAAGTGAGATGAGCTCATTTGTTCATCATCACTTTGGTTTGAATCTCTTATCTCTCTTGAGATTTTCGCACTTTTTCTAGAAGATGAATTGGAGCTCTACGGATGAGTTTTGATGTGTAGATATTGGTCTATCTTCTCTTGGAGTTTCTCTATTACATGTAAGTAATGCTCTTTGATGTTATTCTTGTTTACTTTTGTCATATATGTTGGACTGAGATTTTCGTTGTTCTAAGGCTAATTGTTGCATGCATTTATTGCTTAAAATTGTGGAATTTGTCTCTATTATAGTATCTCTTAACGTATGGACCATGTAATAGGAGCGAAATCTCCTAGGGGTAATTTTATCAACGAATTCGATCTTGACAAACCATTCCTCTTGCACATCAAAGTATAAAATCTACAAAGTTGCTTCTTCTTGACCTAGAAGGCAAACAAAGTGATCTTGAGGCCTCCTTGACTGGGAACCAAGAAATCCTACTCATACTCAACATAGACTCCATTCTCCCAAAGATTAAGGCAGTGATCTGCCAAGGTTGGTCACTAAAAACCATATTCTTTCAGCTCCTTCCAGGTCTAGCCACATTGGGGTACCTAGAGCATCAATTTCCCGACAAGCTAGCCATAACAAAAAAATCAATCTCCTAGGGTCTCCTACACTGGCCTTTCCTCTAGCTCCCCTCCAATTTTGAAGACATTCCGACAATGGGGTTGGGAGAAAAGCCAAGCCCTAGCTCCGGAATCAAAACTTGCCCTGCCATCCCCAAGGCTAGTAGCTCATATGGGTCAAAACAACATCGTTGAGTGAAAATACTTTCTTTGATCCCTTCCCCACCTTGTCTAGGGTAAGAATATCATTGGTTGCTACATACTTTCTTTATACCCTAGACCGGGTCCACTTGGCCTTGTGTGGCCCTGCTCCTTTAAAAGATCATTCATTCTTCAAGAACCCTCTGGGATACCAATTCTAACAAGGATTTTAGGGATTGGATAACTCCTTCACAAATATTATCCCATAACTCCTTCACAAATATTATCCCATAAAACCTAACCCTCAAAATCCTCTCTTCCTTTCCCTAGAATACATAGTACGTTGTTTAGAAAGCAAGCAAGCTCCATCCTTCAAACTTTTCTGGGAAAGGATTTGTTTGGGTCACTCATATCCATTGACTTATCATTCATTAGTGACTCCATACATATCGGGTCTCCTCCCATCGGTGAAAGTTCGTAAATAGAAGGGAGTCTTAGCTGAGGTGACAGTGGGCTAAGTCTCTATTTGTTGCATTTGACCTAGCATTTGCCCTTTAGGGATCCCCCTCAGGTCCCTTGCTAGTTTGAGCGGTAACATTTTGGCGTCATTGCTGGGGAGGGAGCCCCTTTTCCATGAGTAACAAGGGCTGACATGGCATCCTCGTGAATTATGGTAGTTAAACGTGATAGGTCAACTTCTGGGAGGTGTAATTTTTGCGTATAAACTCCAATTAACATGATTCTTGCACCATTGGAAAGGCCCTTAAGTGTAGAATAGCATAGGGGGTGTTTCACTTCAGCAACAAACTTTTACCCCCAAAAAATGTCTTTTAAGGCCTCAAATTGGCCCTAAAAGGTTTCTAACCCCAATTCTAAAAACTAGGTCTCACTGCTAATTTCTCTGATTTTTCCACCCTTGAAGCATTGAGATGGGTGACAAACAATATAATGGTCCAATCTAAATCAATCACATGATCCAACATGCTATCAAAAGTCTCATAGTTCCTCCAAAAATAGAAGCATATGAATCACTGTAAGACATCCACAATACGGGCTAGGAATGACACTAAATAGCTACAATCTACCCAACAATCATTCTCCAACACCTGAGGCCTAACCTTTTTCCCTAAGTTTGTCTTCGATTTTGACCACCTTCCTAACTATGAAATCACAACCAAGAAATGCATTTATAATTTCACTTCCAATATCCTCGCCATAAAGAGAAAATAGCTAGTATATCTAAGTTGGTGGGCTTGAAGAATTCCTTCCTTGTGCAATCCATGTATATGGTTAAGGACATGTCAAGGTTGTTGATAAACATCTTACATTTCTAGCAACAGTCACCAAGTCTGATACTCTTTAATGTTTTTTAACATGTGCATTTTTTCTCTCATAAAATTCACTTTAATAATATAAAAGTTACAACAAATGTTTTGCAATAATTTTTTGTTGAACAGAGACAATCCTAGACTAAAAAAGCACAATCAATCAAGAGGACCACCACTGATTATCATTGGTGTGATTGGGTGGAGTACCTCTTGGCATATTCCAAGCCAGTTGTGGATTTGTTGTGATTGATCAACCTAGATTAACCTAGTTGGGAAGTGTGTGAAGGCATTGGTTCCATGACAAAGTATATAAAGGTCATCAATGACCGAAGAGCAGGACCCTAAAGAACTTTTTTACGACGTAAGTAAACTACATATTGACCAAACGAGAAACAAGATGACCACACTATTGCACCTTTTGGACTATGAAGTAAACCCCAAATCTTACATTGCACACTTATGGAGTTAACCAGGGAAAACTGCAGCAAATACGGACCCACAAGTGTCTTAGGATTTTAAGAAAGCCATCGGAATATCACTTGTAGGTCCTAATATTGCAGTCCTGATTTTTACAGAACCTTTTCATATTGTGGGATCAGAAGGTTTAGGCAAAAAAGTTGAATCTATGTGAGGCAAGGCATTACTGACTACCAGTATAGATCCATTTTAACCACGGATCTACCAAGAGCCGAGAGGGATCAAATTTCAAACTTGAAAAAAAAATTACAGGTCAAGAGATTTAATCCCTTCTAGTGCTTGGTAAATATGTAATTAAGATAGATCTATAGTGGTAATTTTTCATTGTTTATATTATCTTTTTGAATATTTTATCATTATCAATATTTTATATTAAAAATTGAATGAGTTGCACATTTTCCTCTTATTAACAAATAACTACATTATTTTATCTTTAATTACTTTTTCTTTTCGAGCATTGAAATTTTTACTAAGGTAACACTAATACACACATAATAGAGAGAGATAGAGAGAGAGAGAGTTCATACTGAAATATATTAGTTAATATGGATATTCAAACAATTTATTTAAGATAGACATAGAAAATAATTTATTTATTACTTGAAAAGTGAAAGTGAAATATCAAAGAACCAAGTAGAATAAAAGTGGGACACTGGATTGTAAAATGATTCTTGTCGATTTTTAATTGTTTATTTATATGGTTATTTAATTTTTGTTTTTTTTTTTGTTTCGGTTGACATTAGTAGAAATCATTTTTATTATTTTTTGAGGACGTGACATACTTACACGTCCCTCATACTAGATTGTAGAATGAGTCTCTACCATTTTTAATTATTTATTTATATGGTTATCTAGTTTTTGTTTTTTTTGTTTTGGTTGACATTAGCGAAAATTATTTTTATTATTTTTTGAGGACATGACATACTTACACATGTCCCTCATACTGGATTTTAGAATGAGCCTCTCGCCTCAATGAGGCTCTCCACCACTTTTAATTATTTATTTATATGGTTATCTAATTTTTGTTTTTTTGTTTTGGTTGACATTAGCGAAAATTATTGTTCGCTATAATTGTTGGCAGCCGGTGGGATTTGACCCCGTGTAACGTGAGTACAATACCACCGCCGTTGCCGATTCCGCTAGTCAACAAAAAAAAGAAAATTATTTTTATTATTTTTTGAGGACGTGACATACTTACACGTCCCTCATACTGGATTGTAGAATGAGCCTCTCGGCTCAATCACTGATTGGTGGGACTTACATGATGGGAAAATCCAGGGCCAATCCATACTTTTTATAGGCATCAGAAAAAGTGGCACAGAATCCAAGTGTCACTTTTGTTAGTCTGCCTGAATGGATAAACTCAAGGAGATGGTTAGATTTTGAGGAACTTGCCAAGTCTCACAATTGGAAGTTAATGCTGCCAAAGAATCCTAAACTAGAACCATCTATCGGTTCTGAACCTGAGAAATGATTTACACTTGGCCCTTGGGACTTTTATAATTCCGACATTAATGCTGTTGATAGCTCTTCTGGAATGCAATTGAAGCCAGTACATAACTGGACTTCAGTTTCCTAAGTTTCTTTATAGCCTATATTTTACAGTGTAGCCAATATGGAAGATCTGAATTCAACAGGTTTGAGCCTGCAAACCGTGATTTACATATCGTAATATTTTATTAATAATAATGGATTTTTTTATTTTACAATGAAGAAAAATGTAGGAACAAAAAGCTAACCTATATTGAGGCATTGGCCACTGTCTCCTGAGACAAATGTCATTCAGAGTTTGCCGTGTGAAAGTTTGATTTCCATTCTTCTTCCCAGCTGCTCCATCTCCATTATTCATACCATCAGCCTTTGTCTCCTCTGCTTCCTTTTCCTTCAATATGACAAGAGCATTTCGAGCTGCTAATTTCTGTGCCATTTTCTTCTGTGGGTTTTGAGCGAAACCAATCTGGACTCCATCAACAAAAACTTCAACTGTAGCCATATTTCCTGTTCGTGAGGCCTTGTACTCTAAACCCTCAGCCTGCTGCTGACAGCGCTCTTGAAGTTCACGAACAGGGTGCATGGGAAGTGTCTCTGGAGTCACCATAGGCTGTAGTAAAGGTTGGAATACCTGAAAATTGAGCAATTTGAGTGATGTTACACCCTTGAGCAGCTTACCTAATGTATGCACATGCAACTCTCCTATACTCAATGTGAATATCAATTCTTCTTGTCATTTGAGAGAAAAATACCTCCCACACTTTGGCTGTGTCAAGAACTTTATCAAGAAAAATTGCTCCAGCTATCGATTCCACTATATCACCAAGGACTTTTGGAGCCTTGAAGTCTCCAAGACCAAAGGAATTCACTCCTGGTTTATCAAGTTCCACTTCAATGTCCTTTACAAAGTCACGGATCTGCATTATATTTATTAGAAACACATCAGTATACAAAGACTATGATAGATCAACAAAAGGCCAGTTGCAAAAGATGCCCACTGACTATCCAACAATACCTGTGCTTCTAAAGCAGTTGATCCATGTCGCAAATGTAAATGAAGTTTGTTTTTCACTGCAACACGTGCAAAGTTCTCATTGTTCACTGCTGCAGCACGCAAATCAGTAAGGCGCCCAGGTGGAAGGTCCGTATATGTAAAGAAGAGATGTCTTGTTATGAGATGATCTAAAACTGCATCTCCAACAAATTCCAATCGCTGATAGCAAGACACTCCTGATGAGGGACGTGAGGCATGTGTTATAGCCTCAACCAACAAACTTTTCTCATTGAATTTATAATTTAAGGCACCTTCTAACTTATCAAAATCAATACTCCTCATAACAGATTCAGGAACCTTGCATCCACGCCTAGCTAATTCACCTTCTTTAGGGTCAAATTCTGTTGGAATTCCTATCCAATTCATAAGATGGACAGCTGCTTTCTTCCCCCCTTCAACATAATAAACTCCAATCAAAGCTTCAACAACATCTGCTAATGTCTTGCTTGACAGAACCCTGTAACAGCTGGAATCACCCTCAATCTCTCCATCCTCCATGGGTTCATCCTCAAACTCTTCAAGATGAGCATTTTTGTGAGTGCCTGTTTCACTCTGGGGGCTGTGCTCCATATCATCCATAACATCTGTATTATCTGCTTCATTGGTATCTTCATCAAAGACTGGAAGCACACCAGGAGCAGCCCATCTAGATGGAGCAAAGCGATCTGCCTGAATATAGGCCTGTAGACCTTTGTCCAGAGCATATTGATACAGCACAACATTACTCACAGTCTGTTGCCTCATGCGTGTAAGCTGTCCCTCATGTTTCTGAGGATATTTCAGAAACAAGCATCTACTAACAACCCACTTCAGATATGCATCTCCTAGAAGTTCTGCCCTTTCATAGCAGAACGTCTCCTGACAAGATGCAGCAGTCAAAGCTTCCAAAATCTGGAGAATCTTCCAAAGTTAGTTACATAAACAAGGAAGCATACTGATTAATTTTTAAAAAACGTAGCTAGGCTCTAGCACACGAATGGTCTTTACAGCAACAAAGGGATACCTTGGAAGCTGAAATTGGATAGTTGATTTCATGCTTAAGCTGAACTGCAAGAAGCATGCTCTCAACTCTCCTCATCACTGATGGCAATCGCTGTGCACCTCTAACAAGGTGTCCTGGCAATGGATGCACCAAGCACAGTTCTGGTGGAAGCATGACGTAATAGGTCTTGTCTAATGTTTCCTCTGCATTGCCTGCAGCATCAAGACTGTATTCAGTACCTTACTCAAAGTTTTTCATTTAAATGTACCATAATAACCAATCAATAACAGACTTTGTGCTAGACCAAATAATTGCTTACTCTCGGTAGATTCAAATCTTGGAGAAAGCAAATTCTTGCAGTATGAGACACCACGTCCTCTTATTAGAGGTTGCTTCTTGCAAGCCAATTGCACTCCATACCTGGCATGGCAGTGAGGTAGAAAGCAATAAGAACAATCTGAAATAGTGAATGTCTGACAGATTACCAAACAAAATATCTTCGAACATAATTCTATTTCAGGATAAACTTCAAAGCCAAAAAGAACTTGATTCCAATGAGCATCTATGAAATATTTAGGGAGTAGGCTGAATTCAGGTAAGCAAATATGATGCAGATATGCTCTCATTAGAAATCATGTCTGCGAACTAAATCTAAGTAAATACACATGCTAGTAATGATGCTGTACATACTTTTGTCTGTAGTAGTCAGCATATGAACTGTATTCTACTGGACCTAAGTAACCCTCTTTCCTTGGAAATGAACTGTCTGCATTCATCTCAAAACGAACTGAATCAACATAAAACCGCTTTCCAGAGTGAGCTGCAGTTATGATTTTCCCCACAAGTTCCTCTATTTCAATGTATCCATCAGCCATCCACAACTTCCCAGGTGGAGCTTCATCCTGCAACTTGTCAATGACATCAAGAGAAGGAACTAATCCTGATGCTTTCACAACATCAAACTGTGCTACTGCCCCTCTGATTCCATACGTTGGATGTGACTTTTGCCCAAATGCCATACCATAACGCAATTTTCCAAAGCCATATTCTCTTCGATCACCACCAAGTGTACGTTCATCTGTACCAAGATAAACATCTGGACGAGCCCGCTGAAGCGGATTATTCCAAGCATCAGTGCTCAAGACCTTTTCAATCAGTGACCAATCTATCTCCTTCATTGGATCTGAAACATTTTCAGCTACTATAGGAGCAAATAGATATGCTTTTGCAGGATCCCATGGTGTAGTGGCAGGTTCGACATTGACATCCAGCACTATACTCATGAGCCTCACATGAAAGCTCTTCAATGACACCATCTGAAGCAAAGCATTATAGTAGACAATGTTCAAAGATTTTTCATCAAACCACAACAAAATAAGTCCTTAGGATATTCAAATTTCCAAACAATGATGGCAAGGGCTATAGCAAACCTGGCTTTCTGAGATCTCTATGGTCCCTCGGTGCTGAAGAGAAGCCTTGGTGATCATGGTACGAGCTACAAAGAGATCCATCGTCATCGATAACACCTGCAATTGTCAAAAAAAAAAAAAATCAAATTACTAATCTATGAATAATCCCTGTGAAGAAAGATTTACATTATTATATACGAGACCACTTGAAAAAGTACCTCTGCATCCAGCTCATTGCCAAGGAGTACTGCAAACTCTGAAGTTTGAGTCAAAAATGGATCCTTTGAAAACCCCACATTTTCACATCTAACCTTGTACATAAACAGCCTCGCTAGTTTTGAGTCATTACACTGACCATCTTTGCCAATCAGAATCCAGTCACCCTACAAAAAGAGAAAGAAAAGGTCAACTTTTATTGATTTCCTACAAACTAGTTATGTGGCATAACTCTAGAGAATGAAACATTGATGTCACGATATAAACATAATGGGAGAATGAAACATTGATGTCACGATATAAACATAATTAACTCAAAGCTTTATAAGTATTGCTGCAGAATTCTTGTTTGCTGGTTGTAATTTCTGCAAGTATATTTCTCTAATCTAACGCTCAATACTTGGTGGATTGACACCAAATTTAGATATGCAATGCCTCCTTCCTTGACCTATCAGTCTACAGTTTTAGTTTTTGAAAATAAGTTCTAATTGGTGTTTTATCAACTTTATTGTTTCATTTGTAGGTTTAGGTTTTTAGAATCAGATATGTATATCCATGTAAGTAAATTGCGTTTGCAGACTTTGAATAGCAGATTGATGTGATTAGTAACAGTCAATGTTGCACGAAGCGGGTGCATTTTTTGGAAACGAAGCATCAAAAGCATCATTTTCCAAAAATCCTCAGAAGCTAAGCGTCCTGGAAGCGTCTATAAATATAATTGCATTTATATTCAAAAAAATCCAGAATGCCAAATTAGTTGCAGAATATATCAAAGCATGCATATTGCACACAAATCAAGATAGAAATGGCATCCATAGTACATTAATGATTAATTATTTGATCATCAACCATCTAGAATCTAGATTCTTCTCCCCTTGTCTAACCTTTGCCTCCACCTCGATTGTCTAGGGATATTAGTCAACATTGCCCAATTTTGATCAAACTGCCTAATCCAAACCTTAAAATAGAGTAGAAAAAAGCTTAACATGCCTGATCAGTTATTTTGACTTGAGTGAAGGGTACATTTTTGCTAAAGGACATGATAAAGGAGTTCAAAAATCAACAACATGAACACCGGGGTAAACAAAGGGCTTGGTGCTCTTGATTAAATGCCAATCACATACCCTCATACGTGATATAATCTAATAAAACGTCGCAGTCCCATTGATCCTGAAATTCTGAAAACTGTTAAGTCTGCTGAATTTTGAATGGGATATGAAATTCTATTTTCTCCATACAAAATTTGATCAGGTTGGAACCACTCTCAAACATCCTGAGCCATTTCAAGGATGAAAATGAATCCTTTTACTTTAAGAATTTAGCATTAACATTAGGGAGCATCTAGGAAGCATCGACGGAGCACCTTGGGAATGTCTAGGAAGCACGGTTCCTCACATAGCAGTTCAAAAATTCCAAAACACAGAACCGTGCAAGAGCTTTTCAAAATTGCATGGAAAGTGTGGCGGAACCATGCTAGAACCGCGGTTTGGCATGCGGAACCACAAATGAAACCGTCACAGTTCCCACAAGTCTAGGAACTGCGATTTTCCAAGCAAAGCGTGGAGGATTTTGTTTGGGGTTCGCTCACGGATCTGCACAATTCGCAGTTCCAGCTGAAGTTTAAATGGGATATGAAATTTTATGTTCTTCATATGACTTTTGATCGGGTTGCAACCGCTCTCAAACATCCCAAGTCATTTCATGGTAACGTTAAAAATTTAAGTATAAGGATGAAAATGAATCACTTTACTTTAAGAATTTCTGGAACGTGGGAACGTTGGGAACTTGGGTACGAGTGTCAAGAACAGCTACAGGTTTCCCCAAAATTTACAGCAAACAGCTAATCGAGAGCGGTAATATTATATAATAAAAAAATTAAAAATATATTTTTAAATTATATATGTATATAATAATCAAAATTTAATATTAAATCAAAATATTCAAATATTTAAATCAATTTAAATATATAATCTCTCTTATATATAAATATATTCTTTGGGCGTCCCCCTCCCTGAGTCTCTCCCTTTTATATATATAAAATATTAAAATGTCAAGTTCATTATGAGTTCTTTGAGACGTGACCAGTGTTTGAAACAATCTGCGTTAAAAATACAAAGGAACAATTTTACCTATGTTTCTCTAGTTATTTTTAAGAGAAAAAGTAAAACAACTCTAATGGTTAAGCATTGACCGCCACATACATTATGCACACAATCTTCTGTGATATATATACATAAATAGAAAAACAAATACTCATCAGCATGACATCCCAAATATCACCCTTACATTGAGGTGCCACATGCTTCCTTAACTCATCAAGAGAATGTTCCAGTTTCTCAATTAAGGATATCGGTGTTAAGGATGTCTTTGGCCTTTCTTCCTACGGAGGTTTCAACAAAGGCTCATGTTTTGTGGGCAGTTCAACATATTTGTCTACCAGTGGTTAGGGCTTCTCCATAGCAGCGTTAAGGCTGGCTTCATGGACTGTAATTTAGGGCAGCGTAGGTCTCTTTAGAAAACCCTTTCAGCTCCACATCTAGGGCTTCTCCTTGACTGTGATTAGGGCTCTCCCCGGCAGCGTATAAGAAGCTGTGTCTCCTCCGTGACAGTGTTAGGGTCTAGGGTATCCTCTAGGGTGGCTAACCTCTTATGATCTCTCCTGCCACCAAAACCCAAAGACAAGTGGAGAGGAAGAGATCACAAGAGGTGTGTGCCAAATAACTTGAAGGCCACCTCTATTTATAATAAAATGTGGAGGACAAGTGAGGGCAATTTGATTGCTGGCCGCCCTTGACAAATTGTCACATAACACAAATAAATTCATATCTCCATGAATACATGTCAGAATCGGATGATCTTTAGATCAATCCTACACCTCTCGACGAGAGGAATCCAAGAAAAATATCATCTGCCATGAACAAGAAAACCCACATGGAGTTTGGCCCAAGTTGCCAAGTGACACATCTACATCACCTTCTTTTGGACCCAAGCAGATTGGTGTGATTAGTATCAGTTGTTGGAACACTTCGAAGGACCCGAGCAGATTGGTGTGCACTGTGATTAGTATCAGTTGTTGGAGCACTTTTCTCGGGCTTTGTTATGGAGAATTTTTACAAAGACTGACCACACCTACAGCATTTTCTTTTGGACCCTAGTCTAAGATCAGAATGCCATGATTTTCACATCAAACTGGATGTTTGCTTGAGAGATTTTATCCATGCTTTCATGTTATTGTTATATCAAAACAAGTGCACCTTCTCAATAATTTTTTTGCTTGGTAATAAATCCCTGGGAAACTCCCAAGTACTCCCTCCCAGTATGAGGATGACACCCAATGGAAAGCGCACAGCATAGACTCAGTTTTCCTGACCCCATATGAATCGAACCAGTGACCTGCATAGCACATTGTACTACAAAAAACATCTTGGCAACATTGACAAAACAAATTGAGGTAACCCTCGTGGCTACCTTTCCTTGTGGTGATTTATCTTGCTAGTCGATAACTTATTTCAAGCATAACCTCAACGCTTATCTTTGAAAACATCTTTAGCTTGCTTTTCATGCTTATATATGTCCTTTGGTAGACTCAAAAGCATAGATCTCTACTATGTGTTGTTCTGAGTTTATTCATGATGCCTTGGATAAGGGCCTTGCAAAGTATCGTGCTGCATTATTTGTGGCAACTCCAGACAGTCAATTCAAGGATGCCTTTTTGGTACCGAGTGTTTATTATTAGTAGGATAAGGGTGTTTATTTGCCTAGCTAGCAATCTTACAATGTGTCTCTAAAATGTTCTAATCTTATACCACAACAGAGAACCATATTTCAGCAGTGGCTTCCTTACATTTTGCCAACTCTTTTGTTCTGATTTTAGCAGAGGTTGAACACCCTCTTAAGACTTCTTTCTAAGAGTTTTTGAGAGGGAAAATTTCAACAGACTCAAGCCTAACTGTGATGAGAGCTAGGCACCTAACTAGAGGCTGACACATGGCTTTGCAGGCGAGTTATTTTTCATCTGCAATGGAGTGCATGAGAAGGATGCTTTTACTAGAAATTATTTTCAGCTTTTGTTGACAGTGCCATGCTCACATCAGTGCACATTTCTTAGCTAACAGTTAAGCCATGCAAACATGCAAGGAGGGGTCAATGACATTGCGTTTTATTTTTTACTATTCAAGCTTTTTTTAACTAAATCTGGGCTGATTGTGTTGTCCATTTAGATCAACTGGAATGCCCAGAAGGAGGCATATATTTGGCACCTTTCAGGGCATTCTTCTGTGCTAATTTAGCGAGGATAAGGCACCTAGTTTAGATGTTTTTATCTTTATTTTAAGGATGTTCCAACTTCCTTCATGAATTCTCCCAATGCCTCATCACAATGTGATTTGAGTTACCTCTAGCAAAGGTTGAGTGATCTATTCATGACCAGCTTGGTCGCCTTCTTTGAACACTTTTGTGCATATCCTAAGGAGAATTCAATCAACAACCCTAGGCGTTTTCCTCTTGGAATTTTATCATGCTTTAAATGTTTTATTAGTTGGCCCTGCATGGCAACCATATTTAGATTATGGTTTTATGTCAAAAGATAGATTGGATGATAGGTATAAGAAAATATGCAAGAGAGACGAGTTAGCCAATTATGCCATTGTTCACTCTTCTTCAACATCTCAACTTCCTTGTCTTCTTGTCCAAGTGTCTGAAATTACAGCACCAGCTTAATAATTTCACAAGTCAATGAGCATCTTGAGTAATGACTCTTGTTTATGTCCCCTCTGGTTCCTTGGGATAGACTTCTCTTGATATGTACAAGAGCTGTGTAACTTGCATCCCCAATTAATGAAAGCAAGTGCATCTAATTTGTGAGGTTGTTTCACTAATGACAATTCAAAATTTGCTCTCTTTGCTTATGATCTCAATGTTTTAAAGCCTCTAATTAGTAAGACTATGTTACACACTGTTATGTTTATTCTATCCATGTCAATTGGGTTTATATCGAGTGATTGGGAGGAATGATTCTTGTCCTCCCTATTAGTTTTCAAGTGTCAGTTTCAGATTTAATGTCTCATACAATTATTTTACTCAGTAAATGAATTTTTTGCAGTAAATAAAATCTGAAAACTACAAACAGAAAGTTCTCTGGCACTTTAACTCAGCAAATAGCAATGGTAAATATTCAAAAAATAACCCAAGAAAAATAACAATTATTTCAACCCTCCAATCTCTCTTCATTAAATTTTCTCAGAGAAATTATGGGCTAGCTTACCAGAAAAAATGGCACTCTGAAAATACACAGAAAATATAGCTAATGGAACCTGGAAAAATCGGCCCCCAAAAATTCATCCTACACTTTGATAGCTATTTTTCACAAGTTTGACCTTCTTGAAGTTGCTTAGTCCCTCCACTAGTGCAGCTTCAACCACCTCGGCCTCCCCACACTTACAGCACCACTCCACAAACTCGGCCTTGACCATCTCGGCCTCTCCAAGCTCGCGGCACACCTCAGCCTCACCCTCAAGCAATGTTGCGAATATCGCGATTTTTTGAAAAAAAATCTTGATTTCTTAGCTGAAACAATATAATCGCCGATGTTTTCGGCGACTTTTTTATTTTGTATTTTCAAAAAATCGCGATCCTATCAGTAAAAATCGTGACAGCGGAAAACAGCAAGTTGCCAAGTTCGATTTTTGGGTTTTTTTTGTCATTTTTTTAAACAAAGGGCAACATTGAGAGCTAAGGAGGAGAAGAAGTCATCTACAATGGCCAAAGAGAAGAAAAACGAAGGAATTTAGCATCCCAAGCAAGAAATATTAGAGTTTGGACCAAGTTTCTTCAGCGAAGCGTGGTTTCCAGGTATGGGCATCATATTTGGCCCTTTTTTTTGCTTTTTTCTTGTTTTTGCTTGGGTTTCTATAACCCATTGATTTTCAATGATTTTTGAGTGGATTTGATTGTGTTTTTTTTCATTTTTGTTGCATAGAGTGGAGAGGGTTCATTTTGGTCAAAAATGCAAAAAATTGATTGTTAGACTTATAAGTTTAATTTCTTCTTGTGCCCTAGTTCTTTTGCATCAATTTTGTTTGGGTTTGAATGTGCATATTTTACATTATTGTTACATTGAGTTGAGGTTTTTTCTGTCAAAAATTCAATGCGTTGTATGTAAATTTTATTTTTATTTTTTAAACTTGCAATTCTTCTTGTGCCCTAGGTTCATCGTTCAACTTCAAACTTCATCTTACATTAAAACTCAAGAGTTCAACAGAGTTACAAACATACCAAGGAAATTGGACCCTCTGTGGGAATCTGGTAAACCTGATGGAGGGTTTGACAGATCAAATTTGACTTGCAAGTTGTGTGGGCATCATATGACGGGGTTTACAGATTGAAGTATCACCTTGCACAAATCCCTGAACATGAGGTAGGGCCTTGTATCAATACAAATCCGAAAATCATTTGAAGAGCCCTCAGATCATTGGAAGAACTAGCGCAAACCAAATTGTCCAAGTTAGCTCTGAAGAGTCAACTAGCAGGGAGTAGAGTGTTAGGAGGTGAATATTAATGTGGTATTGGTTCTACTTCAGCATCAGTATCTACAACCAACCCTGTAGCTGTCTCATCATATTTTGTTCCTAGAACCACGCCTGTTTCAAAACCATCTATCTCTTCAATTATTAAAAAAAGGAGAAAGAAGAATTTGACAAGTAGTGATGCTATTGCAATTGTTGGCCCAGGGTACAAAGTCCCTTTTTATGATGACTTTAGAGGCCGCATTCTTCAAAATGAAAAGGTTGACTGCACCAAGAGATTGGAGGAGTTTAGAGCATCATGGGCACACACAGGATGCACTGTGATGTCAGATGATTGGACTGATCAAAAGGGTAGAAGCCTTATAAACTTCTTGGTTAATTGTCCCAAGGGGACAATGTTTATGAAATTTGTTGATGTATCTGCACATATCAAAGATGCACAAATATTATGTGATTTGTTGCATGTGTTTATTTTGGAGGTGGGTCCAGAACATGTTGTCCAAGTGATAATGAACAATGCTGCAAATTATGTTGTTGCTGGCAAGACGCTTATGGAGAGGCATCCTACTTTATTTTGGACACCTTGTGTTGTAAATTGCATTGGTTTGATGTTGGAGGACATAGGAAAATTTCCTTTTGTCAAAGATATTGTTGACTCATCAAAAAGCATTACAAAATTTATATATAATCATGCATATGTGCTTCATTTGATGAGAACATTCACCAACAACAAGGAATTGGTGTGCCCCGTCATTACACGATTTTCCACTAATTTCATATCTCTTCAATCCCTCTTGAATTCTATGTGGGATGTGAAGAGAATGTTTATTTCATATGAGTGGCGTGCCTTGGCATTTAGCCACAAACCAGAGGGAGAGGCCATATGCAGATTAGTTTCATACCAGAAAAGCTTATGGGCGAGAGTGCAGGAGGTGTGCAGCATTACTGAACCTTTGGTAAAGGTTCTTCGATTAGTTGATGGTGACAAGTCCGCAATGGTCTACTTGTATGAGGCCATGGACAAGGCCAAAGAATCCATTTAGACCTACCATGATGATAAGGGAGATGAGGGGTTTCAAAAACAACTCCTCCTATGGGAAGTGATTGATGAACGATGGAACAACACATTCCTCTACTTGAACCTCGCATTTTCTTACCCTTGTGGGTTCTTATTTGATGTTGAGGTCATGGATGGATTATTCACCTGTGTTTAGAGGATGGTGCAATCTCCAGTAGAACGTGGAGAAATCTCCAAAGAAATGGAGATATACAGGATGGCAGATGGTACATTTAGCTTTGACATGGGTGTGGTTGATAGGAAGACTAAAATACCAGGTATGTTTTAGTTTGTTTCAAATTTCATTCTCTTCAAGTTCATTCTTTTCTTATGTTTATCTTATTTGTAATTTTGTTGTAGATGCATGGTGGAAAAGCTATGGTGGCAGAGTACCCAATCTGCGAAGGCTTGCCATTCAAGTGCTCAGCCAAACATGTAGTTCCTTAGGATGCAAGCGCAACTGGAGTGTATTTGAAAAAATACACACCAAGAAGTGCAACAGGTTAAAACTTAAAATAATCCAAATTTACAATTAATTTTTTGAATTCATTAAATAATATATTTTTTTACAATTATTATTTTGACACTTGTACAGGTTGGAGTCCCAGCGACTTAATGACATGGTCTATGTCTACTACAATCTTCGATTGTGAGTGATGCAACTTGAGAGGACACCTGATATGGAGGCCATCACATTGGATGGGATTGACACCACTACTGCATGGAGGGCTAAGGTCGAGAGGCCTCTCATGGATTTTGTCGTCGATTAGTTAAAGCAGGTGGTAGTGGAGGGGGTAGAAGAGGAGGAGGAGGAGGTGACACGACCTACCCAACCTAACCCTGTCACTAGTAGAGGACGTGGTCTACCTCCTGTAGCTCCTAGTTCTTCAACTTCTATAGCACAGCAGAGTCAACTACCAACTCCACCGCCATCTACATCTAGAGAGAAAGCTATTGCATTTTCTCACAAGAGGGGCAAAGGAGATCAGTAGTGTTAGTTATCTGGTTCATTTCATTGTATATAACATTATGACTCATGATATGAGATACATTATTATATTTTTTGATGATATTTTGAGGCTGAGTTGGGAGTCATGACTTACTATTCAGGACATGATTCACTGTTACGTGTGATGTAGCACTAGAAATGATATTACACATCTTATATATTAGTTCTTTTATCATATTTATGTGTCAATGCATTTATTTTATTTTATAAATGCTTTAGATATTAAAAAAATTGTAAAAAAATGAATAGTTTTGTATTTTGCCGATTTTTTCCCGATTTTTCCGATTTTTCCCCTCGCCGATTTAATCCCAATCGCAATGTTCGCAAGATTGCCCTCAAGTGAATCTCGGCCCTCCTATTGTTCCCTCCACCTGCAAAATCGTGCTCACTCAAACTCCCAATTGCACACTTTTCTAATTTCTTGGGCCTACGAAGCTCTCACTCATCAAATCTGCACCACGACTCGAGCAAATACTTTGAAAAAAAGAATTGTCTCTAAATCTCTCTTGTGTTTTGTCTTCATCCTCTCCCTTAGGTTGCTTTTATTATTCTCCACAGTCCAAATCAATGTTGATAACATTGCCAATTATTCAACGATGTTCCAAAAAATCATTATTTTTTCGACAAATATATTTTCGGTCTGAAAAAATCATGAATTTTTCATTACGCAACTTTTTCCTGATTTTTCCCAATTCTTCTGATTTTGAAAATATATATATACATATATATATATATATATATATATATATATATTCGTACTTTTTAATATCTGTAGTGGTTTGCTGATTTTTTCACCAATATTACCAAGAAAATGTTTTCCGAACACTCACCGGTTTTTTACCAATATCAATGTTATCAACACTAAGGAAAATCCCAAATCTCCAAAGTCATTAAAACTTAGGTTTCTTTGATCAATGATGGAGATTAGGTCTAAGTCACTTAAATAATTAATTATTTATCCTTGGAAAAACAGTAGCCAAAAGTCCACATTAATCAAGTACTCAATCAATGTACTTTTCCTAAGTTAAAACTTAGGAAGGAGACCAACTCACATAATGAGGATTTCCTCCCCTACATGCAAAACACCAGCAAGGAGACCAAGTCACATAAAGAGGATTTCCTTCCCTACATGCAAAACACTAGACCTTTCAATGCTACAAAAATCAATGCTCCCTCCTAACAAGGGATTCTCCAAGATCCGCAATTTCTTGTTATAAATAAATTTCCCCTTCACCAAGAATTTGGTGAAAGTCTCTGCCACTTGCTCTTCTGTGGACATGTACTGCAATCTCACAGCACCTTTTCTGGACCCTGTCTCTAATGAAGTGGTATTTGATCTCTACATGCATGGACTTGTCATCAAACACTGGATTTTCCAAAACCTTGATACAACTTTGGTTATCACGATGGATCCTGTGAGCATCTTGTAGAGCCATATGGCCTCACAACTTGCCAAACTCATTATTGATCATGCCTAGCCTTGTATTTCTTTTGTGACTTCTTTAGCGCCTCAGACTCACTGATGTTGCTCATTAAGGTCATATAACTAGAAAATCTAGCAAGTGATCTACTATCACTGAAGGTCCTATTAAGAGCTTCCCCATGATCCCCAATATCATGCAAATTCTACTTGATCCCAATAGAGCTCGAAGGAACATCTTGTTCTCCTCCTGATCAGAAGGTTATGTATGTCGCTAGTGTTGTCGACCCTTGCTCAACCTTTGCAGCCTCTCCCTCCAAATCCTTTACCACTATTGGATCTAACCCATGTGACCTCCTAAATGTCCTACCCTCCTCATATCTGACATCCCGACTAACCACTATCTCCTTTCATCCTAGAATATAAACCCTGTAGTACTTTGAGGTCTCACTGTATTCAAAAAAAAAAACACTTCTCTGATGAAGTCTCCAACTTAGTCCTCTACCCTAAAGTAATATGGAAATAAACTGGACTACTAAAGATACAAAGATGGCTCACCTCCGATATCACTCTTGTAAACCCTACTCAAGAGTCTTGTCCTCCATTACCTTGTGAGGACTCTTAATCTTAAATATACAGTCATATTACACACCTCCACCCATAAGAACATTGGCAAATCTTGATCATGGATCATATTCTTCTTCATTTTCAATAACAATTTGCATAAATGAAACAAGGAGAACCCTAGCATTAATCAATCACATCAAAAAAAAAAAAAATTGCAATTAAACTTACAAATCTTCCATGAAATAGCCTTCTTTCAATTCCAAAAAAATGCCTTCAAAACAAAAATCAATCTCCAATAGAAATAGCTTTAAAAAGATCACATCTCCACAAGTAGGGAGTTTACACAAGGCTAAGTCGAGCTCTCTGAAGGAGGGTGAATTCCACAAGTGATAACGAAAAGAAACAATGGAGTGATCTTCTATTTATGTTGGGTGTGTGTTATATTCTTTCCACGACTAGTTGCATGCGTGAACCCTATAGTAGGTGGGCAAACCTACCTATGGTTTTGTGCATGGCTTTTGCATATGATTTTGGGCATAATGCTTTTTTGTCCATGGTATTTTGTAGATCCATTCAAGGGAACTATGGTTATGTTCTAATCCAAGGTTAATGGATTGGGGTTTATGAATGCTTCGAAATGTATATATATGTATTGTAACATTGAAAGAAATATAATGAAAAATCAATCTAGTAGTCCCAATTTTGGCATCCAAGCGAAAATTTGTGTATATTTGCTTTATGTTTTATGTTCTCGCCATTGTTTATTTTATGTTTTAAGAATCTGTTTGCAGGTAATTCTTGTACAAGGTTAAAACCTACATCTAGTATCAGAGCAATATCGGCTTCAAGGGAACTCCTTTGCTACTGAGGGGTTTTGCTCGGGCCTATGGTAGACCTTGTTCAATGGGAGATCTGTAGGATCGATTCTTGCGGTGAAAGAAGATGGCGAGCAATGGAAAGATAGAGATCGAGAAATTTAATGGTCAGAGTTTTGAGTTATAGAAGCTCGAGATGGAGGATCCTTTAGTGGACCGGAATGGATTGTTGTAGATCCAGGCACAACGCCGACAGGAATGTCATCGGAAGATTGGGCAAAGTATGTGAGCACTGAGAAGTTTTCTTTGTGTAGAGAAACAATGGGCATTGCAAGGTTGGACCAATGACTAAGCTCTCTTGTGGCCCTCTGTGTGGAAAAGAAAACAACAAGTGGGAGAATGTTGGGTGTGTGTTATATTCTTCCCACCACTAGTCGCACGCGCAGACCCTATAATAGGTGGGTGGACCTACCTATGGTTTTGTGCATGGGTTTTGCACATGGTTTTGGCCATGATGGTTTTCTGCCCATGGTATTTTGTAGATCCGTCAAGAGAACTACAGTTATGTTCTAATCCACGGTTAATGGATTGGGGTTTATGAATGCTTCAGCATATATATATATATATATATGTATGTATGTATTGTAACATTGAAAGGAATATAATGAAAAAACAATCTGGTAGTCCCAGTTTTGGGATCCAAAGGAAAATCTCTATGTATATTTGCTTTATGTTATGTCCTCGCCATTGTTTATTTTTTGTTTTAAGAATTCGTTTGCAGGTAATTTTGGTACAAGGTTAAAACCTACAATTTATATGAGGCCAATCACTCATTAACTGGCCTAAAAGCCATATGACAAGTTTAATTTGGAGTGTACATAAAGAAAATGGGTTACGAGCCAACTCACTAACTCAATAGAATAAAATAATCCACCTAAAACCCCACATGTGTGGATCAAAACTCTTGTCTAGCATGACGTCATGCCCTTATAGGGAAAAATAAAGCTCCAAAAATGCATGGAGTGGGCAATATGCATCTCCAACCATCATAATCAACCAAATGATTGAGGGAAAACCTCAAGTCATGCCTCAGAATGTCCCTATATGTCAAAAGACACCTCTGGGTGCCTTGTGTCATCTACAAGGGGGCTACAGAGACAACGTGGTGCAATCTCTCTCAAGCATTAGGGCTCCTAAAGGTGGTACGAACACTCCCTTGTCATCTTAGGGACAACCATCATCATTTAGACTCTGGATCAAGCTATGCCCATCAAGCAATGCCAAGGTCAGCCTCGGGGCATGCTAGATTTGCTAGGTACATCATCGAAAATCTCCAACACTATGTAAAGTGAGCTCAGTGTTTTAGAATCTGGGGGTGCTCTAAGGTTTCAATCAACTGTTGGAATCATCAAAGTGCCCAATGCTCTATTATGGAGGGACGATGTTGCATCTACAAGCTCATCGTTGCTCTCTAAAAGTGTAGAATAGCATAGGCATCATGCGGAGTGATAGCTTGGAATGTGTACCCTCAAGGCCTCTACTGGTCTATGAAGGACCACCTCGCAAAACCATCTCAAACTCAACTGAAAGTTACCATTCATTAGAGACAACAACCATGGATGCATTAGTGGACCATACTTAATTGTTAAGGGCATAGTAAGACTTCAAACCAAGATCACCTTCAAATATCTAACTAGACTAGGTCCTGTAAAAGTGTTCCCTACCTTGTTAGGGGTGGCTAGATGGTCAACCCTATTAGATGTTTCCATCCCCCAAGGGAAGGCGACACGTCCAAGGCCAACCCTTCAATTCATAGGTGTTTGCGATAATGGTCGCAATGTAGGGGAAAAGCTTCATGGCTAGTTGTCATTGTCATGGGATCAATTGATGGAGGTCCATCATCCTGAGTCTATAGATATATGGAGGGAGCAATCGTTGAAGTATCAGTTACCCCTTTTCTCGGCCTGCTTTTATCACCCATTTGGTGTGTTTTTTACTTCTTTTTAATAATGCTTTGATAAGGAGCATAGCTTAAATGTCCAAGCTTGCTTTTAATGACATAGCACTTGTTTACCCCTTAAGGATAAGTCAGTTTCTTGCACATTAGGGTTGGGGCATGCAAGAGTTTCTTTATTATGTGATGGATCATCTAGTGCTTAGGAACCAGGTTATGGCTAATGAGCGAGGTAGAGCTCATGATAGGCTTTTGCCCATGAACTAATCAATATCCCAGCCATCTTTTGCATTTTAACTTTTTCTTTCTTTCATTGTGGCAACTTGTGTTTTTAACTTTCTTTTACCTATATCAACCTCAAGGCAAATTTTTCTAGCCCTGACTCAAGGATGTGGATATGAGGGTGCCAAATCCCAATGAACCAATGACAACGAGCTCAAAGAATGGATGTGAAATCAGGGGAATTATGGAAAGTGTTAAGTATGAAATCCAAGTTTCCCAAGTAGTGCCCCCCCCCGTAACACTAAGGCCTCATAAGAGGTTCCACTAGACTAGGGCCAAAGACTAACCCCATTTGCAAGGTGAGAGAACAAGTTTAAAATCGAGATTGATCAATCATCCGGTTATCACTCAGAATTTTACCTGAACATGTAAAGGCAAATCTCGAGGTAACCTGAACAAAGAACAGAACAACATAAAAACAAAAACAAAAAAAATCTTTCAAATTGGAAGCTAGCCCTTCCAACCCAGAGAGAACTCTCTCTTGAACTCGGTCACTCAATGTCACTACAACAACTGGTTCTTAATGAATACAATGGCTAGATCTTGTGTAAGCAAGGATTTTTTTTGAAAAGATTGTCGTATGGCAGAGAGGTAAGTCCATTAGGCATGGAGTCAAACAAGTTGAGAGTTAATACAATCTCACAGGAAACTAGTTAGTAAGCAAATAGGCAAGGTAGATACACTTTCTCAGACACTTACTACATGAAAAGATGCAGGTTGATAAAAGGAGACAAACCACCAGGGCAGAGCATCTAGGAAAGGATGAATTCTACATTGATTTTAGACAAAAAGGTGACAAGTATTTGAATACTATGAAAAAGAGCATCAGAGACGAATTCTAATTCATTTATTCTTACTTGTTGGACACCTAATCCTCTATGGGTTGGTGTGGAATGCGAACAGCGACCGAAGTCCAAGAGACCACTTGGAATATGAATCCAAGGGTCACACAAATGTACTATAAATGTATATCATGTCAATAATAATGCATTCAATGTTTATCTTTCATATACCGTGTTTACATTCCATGTGAGTTTAACATGGTATCAAAGCCAGTTCTATTTTTAGCTTTCCTGCCCTTGTAACTCCCTTCTACCATTTCTACAGTGTTCCCCATTTCTGCAATTTGCCCTATTCTTCATTCCTTTGCTCTCTATAGGTTGCTCTTTGGAACGATGCTCTTTGGACTGGTACCCACTGTTTCCTACAGGATAACACCCCATAAACTCCACGCTTTTGCATTCTCAACTCTCGGCCAGCCTATCACCCCTCCATAAATTCTTATGCACTGTTTTGTTTTCCTTCCTCGATGTTCCCACCGCTCGATGTGCCATACAGTTAACACAAACACTGCGACCTTGAATTTCCTGCCATCCATTGCTGATAGGGCGGAAGTTGCTTCCTCTCCAGAGCTAAAACTCACAAAATCGAAGCCTCTTGACCTGCCACTATCTTTGTTCAAGATAACTCTTGCTTCTATCACATCACCAAATTCGCTAAATGCTTCTCTCAAGGATTGGTCATCTATTCCCCATGAGAACTCTCCAACAAAAAGTTTAGAAGATGACATGTTGCGAACAACATTGTAGAGAGAAAGCGGGGGTGCCAAGGTATTTGATCCAATATGTTTTTTTATAAATTGCCTAAGTAGGCTTCCAAGTCAAGTGCAGAGTCGGGTTCAATCATATCCTCAAAGGACTATCCGACTCCTCCTATCCACTACTCCCTTCCCCATACTATCTGACTCCTCCCATACGCATACAATGGTATGAGTCGACTCCTCCTTCTGCAAATTTTGTCGATTACTCTTAGGTTCAATCTCCATTCAAGATTGTGTTGAATTATATGTTGGATGTTTTACATATGTCATGAACTGTGGATTGGTTTATATCATACGGTTCCTAAATAGTCTTTATATAAATCTCCAACCTGCTCTTTACATGTGCATTGATTGAAGTTAAGGTCTGACAACTTGGATTGTACTTTGGTATGGTCAATCCAATTAATATATATGCCCACAAATATAGGGTGGTCGCTTTAATCAACCTGAGCATCAACATAATCCTTGTGTTCTCAAATTCTGCATGAAAGCCAGTGAGTTTTGATTTTCAAAATTGTTAGAGAGCCATTTATATGTTGTAGATTGGGAAGAATTGCATGCGCTCATTCATTTGTTCAAACCCCATTTTCTGATGTCTACTCGGTCCCTTTCTATGTTTATTTAGCATCCCAACAGCAATAGCATTTGCGTATTCAATTTCATGGTGGCATTAAGCAGAGGAGGGCGCTGAGTGTGAGAGAGATATAATTGTTGTGGGAAGTTTTTTGCTCATAAAGAAGCCTTTATGATTATACTATTTTTAATGCTTATGCTCCTTTTTCAAAGGCGATATCCACCATGCATGCATGAAATCCATTCCATGGGGGATTAGTTTGATTACGAAAATAAAGTTTGCAAAGATATTTGCTCAAGTTGTTGTCTATCTTTATATCATTGTTTTATCATTTGCTAACTTGAGTTGTTGAGAAGATGGCAAGACTTGATGATGCATTAGCATTGTTCAATACTCTGATACATTCCACTGTTGATGGAATGGTAAAAATCAGCAAAAACACCCTCTATGATATTAAATTATGTCTACGAAATGCACAAGATAAAATTGAGTTTTTGCAGCTTGAGACAAAGCTACAACAACAAGAGCTACAACAATGTGAGCATCATTCTTAATTGTTTTTTGTTCAGAACAATCCGCTTTTCCAGATTAAGACAGACTCCCATCAGCGACAAGAATATGAAGTTGAGGTTGATTTAGTGCCCAATTCCAAAGCATATTTGCATGCAAATTTCGAAGTTCAATCTGCACTTCCCAAGCCCATCATTAGACCTTGGGAAGAACTCATCAGCGATAAGCATAAAACAGGTATTGGATATGATAAGGAGGTTTCCTTTCATATCCTAGATTACTCAAAGCCCATACAGTTTCAGAGTGCTGGATTTCTTCATGACAGTTCACCTTCAGCTATTTCAAATTATGTTCCTCTTCCACAACAGCAACAACAAAATGTTAAATGTCAGCATTGTGACCGAGTTGGCCATATGAAAGATCAATGTTTTGATCTTCATCCATGCAAGCATTGTGGTCAGCGTACTCATTCTCAAACAAATGCTTCAAAAACAAGCCTCCTATAAGAACAAAGATTCATCTTGGATGGATCGCTTCTTGTCAATGGGCTTCAACAGCCAATAAGATATTTTGCTCATACAACAGGATTTGTTCTCAAATATTGAAAAGTCTTGCGGTTGAGATCTCTTCATCTTCTCACCTTGTATCTGAAAACGGGGGAAGTGATGGTCATATACAAGCTTCAAAGCCACATCAAGCGAGCCTAAGCCACATCCTGACATGCCAAATTCAAAGTTGTAGTCAGAGACAAAGATGCCCCTGAGCATGCCTGCCTTCCATTGCTGGTCAGCCTTAAACCATCTATGCGGGGTTAAGACTTCCCTTCAAAGAATTGGGGACACTTCCTCTAGCAGAAGACTTCGGCTTCTTGCCAGCTTTGGAATAGTTCCAGGAATTACATTAAGCATTCCAGAATTGGTGGTCATCCTTAAACCATCGTAGGTTGTAGACCTCCATGTTTTAGGTTGAAGGTCTCCCTCTCCAAAACATTAGGGACACTTACTCTTGCAAAAGATTTCATCTTCTTGCCAGACTTGGAAGAGTTCTGGGAACTGCACTAAGCGTTCTAGTGTTGGTGGTTATCCTTAAACCACCCCCTCATACCAACATTTCAGAGAGCACATTCAGCCTAGTGTTGTCATCCATATTTTTGCACATTTTGTATTACAGCTCTCTTCTTGGACTCATACATACCCCTTCAGATTAAGGGGGGGAATGTTGAACACCTAATCCTCTATGGTTTGGTGTGGAATGTGAACAGCCAAGGGAGTCCAAGAGACCACTTGGAATATGAATCCAAGGGTCACATAAATGTAATATAAATGTATATCATGTCAATAATAATGGATCCAATGTTTATCTTTCATATATCGTGTTTACATTCCATGTGAGTTTAACATTACTCAAATATTGAAGATAAACATGAAACAAATTGCTTCAAAGGAACACATTCACATATAATAAATATGGACTAGGAAAACATAGCACGTGAATCTCTAATATGACAAACTTCAATACTCCTGTCTTGAACAACTTTTATTAATCTCAATCAAATTCAGAACTCCAGAGCCTTTCCTCTATCCAACCCTCCTAAACTATACAAAACATCAAATATATAGGAAATTACAATCAAATTTATCTCCAATATCTGGGAGACAAATCCTATTTTCATACTAAAAATAAAATAAATTAGAAAATTGTTGCTAGATATCTCGACTTGTTGGAGTTGGAATCAAATCCCCGTGGATTTGGAATGATCCACTTGGTTGATCTTCTGCCATTTGTACTCAGTAATTGATGATTCACTGCTAACTGCCCCCCTAAAATTTTGTCATTTGGCATTGATCCTTGGTAGACTATTGGCACTTTCAAATGGTGATCGACTTCAATGTTGAAGGTTTAAACATTTGACTATTGATTCTGCAGTGTTGGCAGTGTTTGACATTTGGGCATTTTAGAGTCTGCATTTGGCTTGATTGATCGGGCATCACCTTTATTTGTTTGGTTGCTGATAGCGTTTTCTCCTTTTTATGTTGTGGTAATTATTTGACATGCAGTGAGAGAAAGGTACATACTACCCTTTATATGGTCGACCACCCATGGTTCATTTCAATGCATTGTGCAATGTAGAACGCCCCTTATGGGCTCCTCCCTTGGTTGTGGCTTGACGCTAAAGTTCAAAACTGACTTGTGTGTCGAATTCTTGGTTGATAATTGGACTTTGGTGTTGAAATATATGTGGAAATTGGTCTATAAGCCCAATATTTTTTAATAAAAATTAAAAGAACCATCTATTTATTCATCTTTGTAGATCTTCGTTGACAAGATTTGAAATCTCGATTGCCAGTTCAAAGACATTTAATTTGGCAACACTCCTTATGACATGGTATACATTGTTCACTGTCTTTTAATTTGGCAGCGCTTTTTATTTATATCGTAATGATGAGTGTTGTCAAATTAAAAGATTGTGCTTGTTTAAAAATGGCGAATCAATGTTGTCTTAGGACCCAAAATGAAATGTCAAACTTAGCAAGGACTAGTTTCAAAGAGAAGATATATGTGCTAACACATCCAAATCACCCGCTTATATATGTTAAAGTTAAAATACCTACAAAAATGGTTAAAGTACTTGTTGATTGATAACCCACCTTTCTTCAAGAGGAATGTTGGATTGTGAGAGGTGTATGATTGGTGCAAATGGCAGAGGAATATGGCATATCATCATCATGAAGCAACGTATAGGGCAAGTTGTCCAAGATAGGAGAGATTTTTTCTCTTATGGGGTTAGCCACTTTTGGTAGGTAATAGGTCTCATAGGGATGAGATCAAGTGTCTTCTTAAGATCTCACAAATTTGAAAGACGATGAAGAACTACTATCTACCTAGCTCTTGGTGCTTTCATCTATCAGTGTCAAGGAGGAGGTGATCTTCCTTTTTGTGTCTCATGGTGCATGTGGATGAGAGGGGCAAAAATCCAAGCACCATCGATCAAATTATCTAAAGAAGATAGAGGTAATTTTATCAAACTCAAATCTCATAATAAATCGTTTACCAAAAATAAAATGCTCCTTTGTCTCAATATCCTATAGGTAACAAAGTTGACAAGTCTTGACTCTTACTAGTACTTAAATATAAAATATGATGATCAGCATCCCACCCAAATCTAACAAAGATGTATCCTAAGCGCACACATCCAATGGCAAAGTGTACAGGTTGATCTCACAATTAGGCAATTTTGGGTTTGATACCATGAGGTGGATCTCACTAGGTCAACCATGTTTGTTCGAAAAGACATGGACAAAGGCATACCTAAACAAGGGGAACCTATCCACTTAGATGACCATTAAATGTAATAACCTCAACAAACAAACATTGGACTCCCTAAATGAACATAGTTAATATGTTGGCAATGGCTTCTAAGTAGTGACATGCAAGGTAAGGGTATCAATCTCTATTAATAGTCAGATCAATGAAATTCCAAAGTCAATGAAGTAGTGAAAACAATCCACTAATAGCCTCAACCTAGAGAGGGTGGGATACAACTCCATCTATATAACGTGGAGGGGAACAATGCTCTTAGAACTAATGATGCAAAAGCAAGGGAACCTGAACCCTCTTCATCCTCTCTAATAGACTCGATACCGAAATTTTCGAGCCATGTAAAATTGTGGGCCTAATAATGTTGTCCAAAAACTCAATCTTAGACAAAATGTTATGGAAGTGGTGTTTAAAACACTACATTTCCAAAGGACTAATGAACCATATCCTTTGTTTATCCAAGGCTACAGAAAAGGTCTCAAACTAAAACAAGGCCCAAAAAACCTAAACCAAGAAAGTGTATGGAACGGTGATCTCAAACTCCTTGCCCTGAAATTAGAAATGGAAATCTATCAGTACACTCTCAATCTATAGAGACTTTAAGGATTAAAGGCTAGGAGGACCACATCCTTAATGAAGAGTAGAGTTGGAGTTAATGAGAAGATGGTAGAGAAGATGATCGTCAATCAATTAGTTCTCACAAAAGGCCAACATGGTTCAACAAGATCCTTCAATATGTAAAGCTAAAGGAGATGCAACAAGAAGATAAGAGAATAAGATCAAAGTCGCCCTACCAAGTAAATCTTGTTTCGAGGAGTGAACTTGTGAATTTATATGAGCTTATTTATTTTAATAAAGTGAACATCAAACAAAACTGTAGAAATGCAATGAAAGTACAATATGATGCTTTAATCAAAATTAAGACTTGAAAACTAGTTGAATTACCTCCAAATAAGAAACCTATTGACCACTCTGTGCCAATGACCCCATAGCAGTACACCCCCTTTTTCGCAAAAGGGATCTATCATGTTCGAGTGTTCGCGCCTTTCAGATTTCATCATCATTCGACAGTTTGTTAAAGATGTAAACCCATTCTACATGGTTATAATGTAAATGACCTTAGTAAAACCATCATGCATGTAACAACATAGGTAAGCATAGTATTTTGATGGAAATTTCTACCTTAGGAGGTTTTTTGTCTCACTGATTCATCTTTATCTCTAGACACAAATGATCGGGAGAGTTTTTCCCTCCAACCCCACCCTAAAACTAGGGTGACTTTTGTCGTCAATATATTAAGTGAGACCTAGTGTTTTTTATCGAGTCTTTGTAAATGTAATTTGGAAATAATCCTACCTAATTTGCTAGATTATTTTATTACAAATTACTTGCTTTACTAGATCATATTTTGTGTCACAGAAATGGGTAAATGTTGAGGGTCTATAACGAACAGGTGTTCCCCCTTCATGTATTGAATTGAAAAATCTTCATATAAAAAAATATTTAATACATAGTCCCTCATAATTAGGCACCATGGCTAAGTATTAGTGTTGGAAAAATTATTAATCCCCTCATCATTCAATTAATTAAAATTTCTGACAAAATTAAATTAAATCCTAAGCCAAAAATTTAATTAATTTTGTGTCCCAAGTAAAATTAAAATTCTCCAATGGTGAAATTCGTGGGTTTTAAAGAAGTTAATTTTTGGAAGTCTCCAACCCAAGGGAATATTGAGGAAATCAAAAAAATTTGGACCCTTGGGCACTGGTGGTTAAGTCAAAAGTCAAATTTTTGAGGAAATTAACTCAAAATAATTAATTTTGAGTTAATAAAAAATCAATTAAATGATAAATTCGATTTTTCCTCAAAAATTAAATAATTTCAACGGTGATGATTAAAGATTAATTAAATCTTTATGAACGATTGAGATTAATTTGACAAGGATCAAGCCAACTAGTTGTTGGAGATTTTACCTATAAATTAGAGATCAATGTCAGTGTGTCTTTTCATCCGATCTTTGAATCGTGTAGTAAGCTCTCAAGCTCTCTTGTATACTTTTTTTTTGAACTTAATGCAAAAGTCTTTGGGGTTTCAAAGTGTGGTGGCGTTCCTCTTCACGAATTTATGGTAATATTGTTTTAGTTCCTGCTTAATGTCAGGTGAAAACTATCAACCAATAGCTCTCTTAGAATAATCTGAATACAGGTATCTTATTCAGTTTTTTGGATCTAGGGTAAAAATTTTAATTTTGACCGAAGTAGCAAGTATTATCTCTATTTCTTCATAATTTCATTATTCTATTTTTCAAGTTGGTTTGATGGTTGATCTAATGTTTGCAGGAGATCTCTCAGGTTTTCGTTGAGCGTGTGAGGATAGTTCTTGGCAGTCAATTAATTCAATTTTCTGACAAAATTAAATTTTGTTTTTTTCTTTGTAAAGACTAGTTCTATTAAAAGGAAATAAGAATAATATTACAAAGAGGCAGAAGCCTCAGTCGAGAGCATCTGATTGCCTTCAGGTCATCAAAACTGTCCCATGATTGGGAGGACCAGTTACAGTGTGCAGAAAACCATACATAGGGACCTGAATATAACGAGAAAACCAAAATGACGATTTGGGATAACCCTCTTTGAAGCAAACGAGACAAACAACGAAAGACAGAGAGGCTGTACATGTCAACAATAGAACCACAGACTACCGAGCCACAGACAAAGAACCAGACTACCGAGCCTCAGAGACATAACCAGAACCACAAAACCAAAACGTCTGAACTTAGCCAGTGAGCAATAAGAAAACTCTGGGAAGACACGAAGGGGTCCAGGTGGCATCACATGACAACGTCCTGGTCCGGTGGCTCCTCAACGACAGGGCATGCATTGCCATACCAGATTTCTCCATCCCTGGCCACATCACCATCCCTGCTGCCACCTGGAGGATCCAACACTAGACGGGTGCCGCTAGAACTGCCCGCAATGCCCATCGAGACCGTGGCACCATGAGAGCTGCCACCTAGTGGCCGAGTGTCGCCAGGAGTGCCACCCTCCACATGTTGATCGCCACGCCTTTCTGCCTTGCCTTCTTCTGCCAGATTCTGGAAGACACGAAGGGGTCCAGGTGGCATCACATGACAACGTCCTGGTCCGGTGGCTCCTCAACGATAGGGCATGCATTGCCATACCAGATTTCTCCATCCCTGGCCACATCAACATCCCCGCTGCCGCCTGGAGGATCCAACACTGGACGGGTGCCGCTAGAACTGCCCGCAATGGCCATCGAGACCGTGGCACCATGAGAGCTGCCACCTGGTGGCCGAGTGTCGCCAGGAGTGCCACCCTCCACATGTTGATCGCCACGCCTTTCCGCCTTGCCTTCTTCTGCCAGATTCTGCTCAGTGCCATGGCTGCCCGCAATTCTGTGACCGCCTTGAGAATGCTCTGCCGAAGTACGCGCTGGAGCTTGAGGCTTAACTTCTTCTTCAGAGAAAATTATGGTGATGTTAGCCGTGATAATGGGCATGTTCAGGCTACTCTGAAATTTGAAATGAGTCGTCTGGAAAGCATTATGCGGGAAAGGTCTACGGGAGGGGCTGGGAGGAGGAGAAGTCGCTTGAGATGAAGGCGGAGTAGCAGGGGGCGGAGGTTGATCAACAGAGTGAGCAGCCTGAGAACGCCCGCGACCACCACGGCTTCCTCCATGGCGGCTTCTCATGCGATGACGGACCATGGCTAAGCAACGAAGGGTAAGCACAGTAGAACGGGTATCTTTGGTGGGGAGCCGATACAGCACAGAGGGATCCAGAGCAAGGTTCAGAGAGCAACGCTAAGAATGGGAGAAGGGAAACCCAATTCCAACATCAAGAGCCAACAGGAGCCACCCACTATTGGCTAAAACTGATCTGCTGCAAAGGTTTCCTGCAAGGAGCGAGCAGAGGCGAGAGGACAGGATGCGAACAATGGGTTTGAAGGCCGAATGCGCCATGATTAAACCAGCAGCAACCTTGTCTCGACCGGAGTGAGCATTTAAGTCATTCTGCAAGCGGACCTACACTCACCTTATGTGAGCCAGCATGAGCCGAGTATGGGCTTGGATAATTGCGCTGGCCAACAGCTGGCATCGCCGGGCGCCGTCACAACTAATTAACTCCATTAATGAGCTCGTAATTCACCTGCATTCGGGTGACAAAATTAAATTAAATCCTAAGCCAAAAATTTAATTAATTTTGTGTCCTAAATAAAATTAAAATTTTCCAATGGTGAAATTCGTGGGTTTTAAAGAAGTTAATTTTTGGAAGTCTCCAACCCAAGGGAATATTGAGGAAATCAAAAAAATTTGGACCCTTGGGCATCGGTGGTTAAGTCAAAAGTCAAATTTTTGAGGAAATTAACTCAAAATAATTAATTTTGAGTTAATAAAAAATCAATTAAATGATAAATTCGATTTTTCCTCAAAAATTAAATAATTTCGACGGTGATGATTAAAGATTAATTAAATCTTTATGAACGATTGAGATTAATTTGACAGGGATCAAGCCAACTAGTCGTTGGAGATTTTACCTATAAATTAGAGATCAGTGTAAATATGTCTTTTCATCCAATCTTTGAATCGTGTACTAAGCTCTCAAGCTCTCTTGTATACTTTTTTTTTGAACTTAATGCAAAAGTCTTTGGGGTTTCAAAGTGCGGTGGTGTTCCTCTTCACAAATTTATGGTAATATTGTTTTAGTTCCTGCTTAATTTCAGGTGAAAACTATCAACCAATAGCTCTCTTAGAATAATCTGGATACAGATATCTCATTCAGTTTTTTGGATCTAGGGTAACATTTTTAATTTTGACTGAAGTAGCAAGTATCTCTATTTCTTCATAATTTCATTGTTCTTCTATTTTTCTACTTGGTTTGATAGTTGATCTAGTGTTTGCAGGAGATCTCTTAGGTTTTCGTTGAGCGTGTGGGGATAGTTCTCGATTGAACTAGCCAACTCTCAGCTTATTATATTTTTTGAAGAGTCTACCTCATATAAGCTCCAGAATTTATCTAAAGATTGAACAAAGACAAAATAAAGAAAAATAAACAACAACAACAACAAAAAATCTACAGGGTGTTTTTGGACTACTACATCTCTAAAAATTTCAAAATCTTTTTTAAATATTTGTGGAAATTTTGATAAGATCTGGCTAGTAAGATCCTTAGATTATCAGATCTAGAAGCAGAGTTGAACTCATACTCCTCAGATCTGATAGATCTACATCCTTGTGTGTAGATCTGTAAAAAAATTATATAGATCTGGAAAAAAATTAGTTGGGTTTTTGGGGTTTTATTTATTTTTGTATATCTGGGTTCTAGATATTTTTGTTTTCATTTTTGCAGGTGTAGATCTGAAAAAGAAGCTTCTTTTGAAGTCAGATCTAAACCATTGAGGGCAAGATCGCCTCAAGATCTAAGTCACCTGACACGAGGATTCAGGATTCAACGGACACGTTGACCCCGCCGCCCCGCCCCCCAGAACAGGACACGTTCGGATACGTTTTTATATATATATATATATATATATATATATATATATATATACATACATTTAAAAATTAGATATTTCTTACACAAATTCTCATTCATGATACAAATTCATTGATTCAAACATATATTTTCATCTAGATATAAGTTTTACAAAATAACATTATGCATGCAAAATTACAAATACAATTGTAACATAAATGATAAATTATAAATTATAAATTTATAATACATATTCAATTCATCAATGATCCAATAGGAAAAAGACAAGATAGTAAGATAAAGATATTGTATTTTTCTCATTAAGTCATCAAATTCAAAATGTGTTATTGTTTACGTGAGTAGTGTCATACCAATTTTAAATAGAAATAGAAAATACAAAACAACTACAACTACAAGTCTACAAACCTCAAAGCAATAGGTAGCTCATGACTCATGAGTCATCAATCCTCATAGTCATCATCAAAATCAGCATCATTGTCCTCATCATCATGGTCACCACTGCTCTCCTTTGTCGCATCCTCCTTCTCTGTATCCAAATTCATCTCTACATCTGCTGGTGTGGAGGATGACCCTCTATAGTATCACCATCATCAAATCTGACAGGCTCTAGCACTTACCTATTGCTTTAATCTCCTTGAAAATGCTCCCACACCCTTTGTTCCTTGCTCCCAAACACCCATAGCAAATCCACAACAAACTAACAAGTGAATGTGCAAATAGAAGTGTCCTGATCGGGACAAGTTCCAAATTCGAAGTGTCCTGATTGGGACACATTATGGATTCGAAGTGTCCCGATCGGGACACGTTCTGAATTTGAAGTGTCCCGATCAGACACGATGTGTCCCAATTTTTGGACACAAATCTGCCCGAAACGTGTCTGATTCATAGGATTAGGGACACGTAGGGCCTGTGGGACGAAGCAAGTTTCATAGCTCAATACCATTTTGCAGGGAAATTATTCGAAGTTTTTTTTTACAGTCCGAGGGTTTCAAAATTTAGATCTAGGATTTCATGAGTTTCCTTGAGAGGATTTGAAGCAGGAATATATCATTTTAAAAACATGAATTTTTGGAAAGATTTTTTAAGGTTATTGGGCTATCGCCTGTTGCCCTTGCGCCCTTCAAAATTTTGTTGCTCCCTATGTCTGCCTTTTTCTTTCTTTTCTCTGAAATTGCACCCTCCTCTGCGTTTTATTTTGCTAATGTTGCCAAATAACAGCAGTTATTCCCTACCTGCATTTTTTTTCTTTGTTGCTCCCTCAACCGCATTCTCTCTTATCCATTCTCATGGCTTCATTCCCTGCCTAGCGCGTCCCTTCCTCAAGTTGCATCTTTCTCCTTGTTGCTCCTCGCTTAAGTATTCCTTTCTGTCGTCCTCCATTCCTGCAGCGTTCCTCCCCTCCTCACGTTCCAGCATTTATCCTCGCAGCTCTGCCATCTTGCCCGTAGCCCGTTCAAGCTCTTCTTCATCTCCTTCGTCGTCGTTGCTTCTCCTCTTCGAGCCTACATACAAACAATTCGATTTCCTCTTCCTATTTTTTGTTTTATCTTTTGTTTTAATTTTGTTTAGGGTTTAGGTTCCAAAGTAACATAATTCGATTTTTTTAGGTTGCTTTTCATTTTATTTTTGTTTAAAATTAAAAAAGAAAAAATCTGTAAAGTGTGACTTTGATTTATTTTTAGAAATCGGTTTTTTTTGCTTGCTTTTCTTTTGGGTTTTAATTTTTTTAATGCCATTTTGATTTTTGTTTGAAACAAAAATAAAATTTTAAAAATTTTCGAGTTCCTTTTTTAATGTGACTTTGTTGTTTCTAAAAAATTAAATCAAAAGAAAACTTTGTGCTTTCACATTAAAAATTTAAATTTTTATGTTCCTATGGCCCATTAAAAATTTAATTTATCAAGTTTTTTTTTACATTAAAAAACTTAACAGATCATTCGCCACATTAAATTTGTTTCATAAAATTAGCACATTAAATTTGCCCAAGGAATAATTAATTTTTTAATCTAAAGTTCCTTCTCGGGGTTTTTTGTGTTAGGGGTTTGGGACTTTAAAATTTGTAGGGGAAAATTTTGTGGTATTAAATTTTTTTTAATTTCTCTATAGTCAAACACTTCAATAATTTTTAAATCATCTCTAAAGTTTGACTATAGGAAAGCAATAAATTTTTCTGGATTGGGTCACCTAAGAAAAATCATTTTAATTCTAGAAGTGTTAAGTGCTTAGCATTTGAATTTCATGGCTCTACATGGTATTTAAATTCGAAATTTAATTTGAGTATTTTGCATGCTAAGGTTTTGGCCATTTTCGTATGCTTGACATCCATTGAGATTGTTCGTCGTTGAATTGATTCTAAGTGTGGTTTAATTACTTGAGTTATTGGATATTTATTGCATATTCCTTAGTGAATTTTTCAAGTAATTAGTAAGTACTCTTTCATAGAACTGTGGTAAATTGCATAATCTTTTGTTTCCTAAACTGAGTTTTTGAGCATCTCTTGGCATTGATATTAAAAAGATTTGAAGTGAACATTTCATTTTGGTGATTAAGAGCTTTGATAGATCGCGACATAAGCGCTTCTAGTCCTTGAATCTAACTTCATCTCATCTTCGAATTATCTCATGCATTTGCATATTAAGTTAGTTCTGCATAATTAAAATTTACTTCCAAGCATAAGCTTGGTCGATAGAGAGATAGGTACCCATCCATCTTTGCTTGAGAAGCCTACTTTTAATAGTACTTAAAACGGTGACCTTGTAGTCATTAGAGTCACAGCTCTCTGCAACGCCGAAAGCACCAGGTATGTTAGATTTCCAGAAGAAATATCATTAATCACACCTTAGTGTGCTTCACCTTATCTTCTCTCTACCAATTACTACGAAATCGGGCTCAATATAGAAAGGATCGAAGGGTTAAAACTTAGATAGGCATTTAACTAAAATTGACCAAGATTCTTGCATCTCACATTAGTTTTAGGATCTGCATTTCATATAAGATAGTTATTCACCCGCAGCAGTTGCTAATCAATTACTTGGTCCTAAATTTCCTAGCAAGATTGTTGACTCCATAAGGCATTGGTATCAATCGTTTAAATCTAATCAAATCCTTTAAGTCTTGCTAAAACTTAATCAAGTACTTGGTCGCTTCACTATGTTTGTTGAACTGATTGGTTCCCAACTAGTTCTCCTTTTGGTTCCCAACTAGTTCTCCTTCATCCCAACTAGTTCTCCTTCATTCCATTTCCGTAGGGTCTACCCCCCTTAGCCTGTTGTAGGGAGACATGTTAAACGAAGAGATTGGGAATCAAGGTGACAGCCCTCAATTTGAATCGTTGTCGTGGTGCCTAGACATTTTGTGCGACAACAAAACCAATAGCTCGTAAATGGGCATATCGCATAGTTGCAAATATCGCAATAATTTTGGAATCATCACGATCTTATCGCCAAAACCAGACTCTTCAATATTATCGGAATAATTTTCCTAGCCGAAATTATCGCGAGTTAAACAAAAATTATAGCCCCGCTACTAGAAAAGGCAATATAAAGTTCTAGATTGGGTTGTTTTAGGGTCATTTTCGTTTTTTCTTGTGTTGAGATTGAGCCCTGAGAGTTGTGCAAGTCTTGTGACCATTTTTCATCAAGCAAACAAGCGAAAATCCATAGTTTTCTTTATCATCAGCTTAGCATTTTTGGAGTGGAGATTTACTCTAGTATACCATAACCATATTTCCAGGTATGTAAAAAATATGTTGCCTTCCTTTCTTTGTTTTTGGAATTTCCACATTTGTTATGTGTCGTAGGTCCAAAACTTGAAAATTATTCAGAGCTATACAAAATGGCAAAGCCATTGGACCAAATGTGGGAGTATGGTGGACCATGTGAGGGTAATAATAGAACAACGTTGAATTGCAAGCTATGTGGAATGGAAATGTTTTGCAGAATCACCCGCTTGAAATACCACCTTGCCAAAATCCTCAAACATTGTCCTTATTACAAATAACTCAATTCTTGACATTGCTAGAAAGAGAGATTAGAGGGAGGAACTAAGGAATTACATGGGAACCACAAGCTTTTCAAGGGCGGTGGAAACCTAATCATAAGCCTTAACTTCTTAATGCATTATTATTGTTATCGAATTCTCATTATAGTATCTAGATGCCTCATGATGATCATCTTGTGAGATACATTTATTTTTGTTTTAATGTGATTATGTATTATCTTGTTAGAACTTATGACTGAGGACAAATATCATATTTCAATATCCACTGTCAATGATTGATGTACCACTTGACATCTTATACATTCTATATTGTAGTTTTATTTTCATATTTGTGTGATAATGTGTTTGTTTGATGTTGATGTTGTTTTAAAAGAATAAAAATTTGAAAAAAAAAATTATTATTTTTGTATTTTTTAAGTTTTCCAATAATTTTTGAGATATATCATATTGCCGATAATTGGAATTTTGGATCCCCGGTGATAAATTGCCAATAACGATAAACGTAACATTGTTATATCGAACTAAGTTCAAATTATATCGTTTAATTGGTATATAAAAATACAAGTTAGTTGCAAAGAATATACACAAAGAGAGGTATAGATATGAGAAAACATCTACTCCCATGGAAAAATTGACTACAATGAAAATGTTGTTGGCTATTGCAATGCAATATGGATTGGAAATACACCAAATGGATGTCAAAAAGTATATATGGAGCAACTGAAAGGATTTGTTCTTTAAGGAGAAGAAAGTCGGTATGTAAGTTGGCAGTGGCTTTGTATAGATTAAAGCAAGCCCCAAGAGCTTCGCATAAAAAGATGGATCAATGTCTTACATCAAGTGGTTTCAACAAAAATAAATCTAATCCTAGCGTTTATATCAAAGAAAATAAATAAATAAATAAATCATTATTATGGTTGTATGTGTTGATGATTTAACAATTATAGGAAACAATTCTAAGTTGATTAAAGAATAAAAGGATAATCCATGCAAATCAACTGAGATGACTGACTTGGGATTACTACGTTATTATTTGGGCATTAAGAAAATAAAATAGGATTTTGATTTCACATGCAAAATGTGTTCCAGAGTTGTTAAAGTACAAAATGTAAGACTGCAACACTAAAACACCGTCGAAGGTAAACTTAAAGCTTTCAAAAGATCATCAATCAAAGGTGGTTCATGATATATCAGAGGAAGACTGGCAACTTATCAGAGGATTGATATAACTTACAACAACTAGAACATGCTTTTATGGTTGGTATGTCGTCAAGGTTTTAAACTTTCCCAAGGAGACACACTAGAATTCAACAAAAGGAGTGCTTGGGTATATCCAAAGGTGTTGATTTTTATGTAGCATCGGGAGGTATTCCCACATACCAAGTGGCCTCCTAAGTCAACCTAAGAAAATTATGGGAATTAAAATAAAAAGTTTAATTTTTGGGGTTCATGTAGGTACCAAACTATCAAGTCAGCCCCACCATGAAGGGGTGTGACCCTTGGTAAAAACCAACCCATTTGACAAGTATAAATACACAAAGGGACATCCTCATTTCGACCACTCATCACCACACAAGTTATCTTCTGAAGCAGCCGCAGAAAGGAGGACGAATTAACCAAGTTTGACCAAATTTGATTTGACCAAGTTTGACTGTTGACCACAGTTTGGATCTAACCACAGGTCTGAGTTGTCTGCAGGGCAAAATTTTGACTGTTGACCAGCTTTGACATTTGGTATTTCTGGTGGTTTGACCATCATTGACTGGCTGGTATTTGACCAGGTTTGTCTGGTATCTTGGACTTGGATTTTAGCACAGATTTCTAGACAATGTTTGGAAATGTAAATCTTGCTGAAGAAAGTTTATTGGGTTTTCTCCCAAGTCTGGGTTTCCCAGGGAAATTTTGTTGTCTCTATTATGCATGGCTGTCTCTTTATGATCTTACTGTTTTCTCTACATTATTGTTGAGAATTTTTTTGTATAATTGCTCAATGATACCAGTGGCTAAAGATAAAATTGTTAAAGGTCATTAGGAAGTAATTATCAGATCAGAAAATTGGTTTCTACTGTTCATCTTTGTAGAAAATTCAACAAAAGGTACCTCATAGTTTGGTATTGTACTTGAGAAAAACAACAATTTCATGTTGAATGGTTTTTCACATGCCAATTGGGCAAGAAACACAGACGAGAGAACAGGTTATGCTTTTTCTCTTGGTAGTGGAGTGATTTAATGGGCAAGTAAAAGAAATCTCCAGTGGCTCTTCTGAAAACAAAAGAAAAATAGCAACACTTGGAACAAGATGTATGGCATTATGGTTACATAGGATTTTATGTGTTTGAAGCTTTCAAAAAAGCAAACAACAACTTTACACTGTGACAACCAAAGTTTGATCAAGAAGACAAAGAACCCAATCTATCTTCAAAAATAAACCATATAAAACTTCATCATCATTACATAAGAGAACAGGTGCATCCATGAAAGAGATAGTTTCCTTCTATTTTGTTTCCTAGCTTTATGGAGTGCACTCTTTCACACATAGCAGTGAGATATGCAGCAGATGAGTTAGTGGTCAAATTTCATTAACCTTTTCCTGAGGACCCTCAAACCACTGGCACTCACCAAACGTTATAGCTGTAATGTCCAGTCTCCAATGCACAGAATATCAAAGAGTTGATCTAACAACATTCTGGTATTTGAAATGAACTTTTTATGTTGCTCTCTAGTGCATTGTAATGACTGAATTCTATTTGTGTAATACATACCTATAACCTTTGTCAGTATCATTGGAATGGACTGATTCTGATGAAACTGTCAGAGAACAAGCAGAATCTACTGACAACTAGGCCAAGTCAGACTGTGATTTATCAATCTGGCCAAGTCAGACTATGAATTGGTCAAGTAACTGTCAGGAACTTTGAAGTCCCTGATGTGGACCGTATTTCAACAAAAATGAAATATATTTAAAAAAACCTTTGAAAGCCTCATTGACCTCATTTATCAGGCATTGATTGCAAGTGGAAAGTTTGGAGAGAACTTGTTTATCTTGTTTATCGCTGATATGAAACTAATTCGGAGCTAATTTCAGAGGGTATTTCATTTGTGATTGCAGCAATGCAGTCTACCCATTGGCATACAGACAGGCATTTGCAGATTTTTGTACCCATTGAGATTGGGAGTTGCCCATATATCTCAGTCCATCATAAAGTTTCCAAGAACATTAATTTTATGTATCTCAGAACCTAAAATTTATATATCTCGATGTGATTGTCTATTTGCAAGCTTGCAAATTTAGTGTATAATTGTTTATATTTATATTGTTGTGCATGACTATATTTTTTAATAAATTTTTGATTGCTACAAATCAAAGGGCTTGCCAAGTCCGACCGTGACCACTTTGGTCTCTGTGATGCTTATTCAAACAAAAGGGGAATATCCTTACCAATGTTATCAAGCCCAGACTGGTTACCAATCCTGTCAACCCCAAGATCCATTACCAAAAAAAAACCAGAAACAACACCAGTCCACCAAAAATATATAAAATATCCAAATTTTGATTTTAAAGAAGCATATATTCATGTTCATCCATGAATCCAACCAATTAGACACAAATATGCGAAGTTTTCTCCTGTATAAAGATAGCAAGGGTTTAAAATCATATTTACTTTTTTATGTTTTAGTTTTCTCCATTTCCTAAGTGAAATTGGTGGGCCCACATGTGCCCATATGGAACTAACTGGTTCAATCTGGAAAGAATAGATCTGTGCAGAACCACTTTCTATTTGATTGGCCAACTCTGCCAAGAAAGCCCTCCGAACTGGTTCATCTAATTCTGGTCCAGTTCTGATAACACTGATCTTTACACAGAACTCTGGTGAGACTAAGACCAACCACATAAAACATTCAAGGACCTTACCTGACTGAGAAGGGTTGACTTTTCAGGACCAACCCAGTTGTTGCTTGTTATGCATACAATAGTTTAACCTCAAATTTCCAGTTTAAAAAAAAATATCAAGAAAACAAGGATCTTTGCTCTACACTATGCAAATATATCTCGGTTCCCCAAAAAAAAATTAGAACAGGACCAGGTTCCAGAAACCATCATATAAAGATTGAAAGGATCCCACAAGTACCTGGAGAATTTTTGCTACCCCTTCAGGATAAAATTCTCTATGCCGAGCAGTTCCAGGAAGAGGTTCTCCTTCTTCTGGTTGATCAGGCTTTTCTCCTTCTTCACCACTACCCTTATCTGGCAAAAGCATGTCTGTGAAGGCTCCCATTTGATGCAGTTTCTTACATGCCTCCAAGCACACTGCCTGCAAATGGAGCACAAGCCAGCAAGAATATGTACATCTATCAAAGCGTGTTGCGAGCTCTGATATAAAAATAAAGAAACATGCTAGCAAATGCAACATACTTGTTGTGCTAAGCGTATTGAACTGCAAACAGGCCCTTCGAGCTTTTCAAAAGGTGCATTGCAAGGAAGCTGAAGTTCACAGGAATACTCAATAGAACCTCCTGTCTTCTCATGTTGCCTCATGGTAAATTCTGGTCTTAATATTGAGTACCTAGATGGGGCATAAATACAAGAAAATCACACAATTCAAAACATGCCCTCTTTGGCATGCACTTTTCATCCTTCACAAGTTGTAAATTGACAACACTTTTAAGAACATTTCAGGTTCAAATAATAGCATCAGAAGTTGCAATTGGGCATACCTGTCACTTGGCAGCTGGGAGCAATAGAAATGAATGAGCCCCACGGCAGAGTTCAAACTTACAATGGCACCAGTGCTGGCCACTTGATATACAGCTCCTGATGGTGTCTCCACAGCACTCAACTTTGATGAATCCTTGAGATGGCTCAGATCAGTTCTCTCAATCGCTTCCTTGCGCAAGGTCTCTTCACTATTTCTTGCATTTCGAAGAAATGCTTCATGAGACAAGTTAGCCCTGGCAATGTGACACCAGGATAATTAGGAAACCATTTTGACAAATACATCTACACTTTTCGAGACAAACTGCAAGGATATATAAATTAAACCAGAAATCAATAACATCTGCAAACAGTTCATAAGAATATTACTTCTCAAGCATCAGAATATAATCTGAACCAGGTTTTCGAGCACGGCCTCTAGATTGGATATAAGCCAGAACAGTTTTTGCAAGGTCAAAACGAATAACAACATTACACTGCCTAATGTCCAATCCTTCCTCTGCCACACTTGTCGCAACTAGCAAGGTCACCTGCAATAAAGCAGCATACCTAGACATGTATCAAAAGCAAAGAGGAAAGTTGATATGGTGACATTCATTCAAAGTAATAAGGGAAGAAAATCAAAATACAAAAATTTCACATCATACCCGACCATCACGAAATTTGGCAATTGTTTCTTGCATCTGTCGTGTCCGCATATCCTGGTTGTTGTTGTGTCCAATCAAGCTTGCACACTTTATGAAATTTAAGGATGGAAGTTCAGCAAATACCTATCCATTCAAGAGAAGATGTTTTAAACAAAGATTTCACAACCAAGAGATGAAGCAATTAATAAACACACTGCAAAACTATTCAGACCTTCGGAAGAACAAGAGCAGTTACAACCCGCTCAACAAAAACAATTGCACGGAAATCTTCAGTGTGCTGATATTTCAGAAGAATTTTAATCAATGACTGCACTTTTGGGGTCACTTTTCCATCTGCTACAGCGGCTCCGATAACCACATCAACATGCTCCCCACCAGAGACAACTAGATAAAAAAACTCGATAACATGAGTGGATTACAATAACAATTTTTGAATGAAAAAATTGCCAATCTTTACAAGATGATATAATTTTTAAAGGCAAGGAAAATAAAATGCCAAGATATATAATATGTTGAAAAATTAACTCTGCCAAAACTAATGATCAAGTACAGAAAAACGGCATACACTTGTGAATAAATTTCTCGAGTTCAACAGCAATGAAGATATTTGTCAGAACTTTTCTTCTTTTCTCCAGACATCTATAGGAAGCCATGCCATGCAGTACCAGGATTGATGATAGACAAATGCAAGAGCTGTTAAAGAAAACATTTGCTTATAACCGTCAATTAAATATTAAAATTAGGAATTAATAAAGTCAATTTGACATTAGGTTATTTTAAGTTTTTATGCCTTATTTCACTTTATTGTGTTTCTCAATCTATCCCACATCCATAAAGTGGATTGACTCAACTTGCTTGTAATCCTATAATAAGAAAACTTTTGTTTTCTTTATACAATGTGGAGAACTCTTTCAAATTATCTTGGTTTCTTTATGTGTTTCATTTCTGTAATATGGTATCAGACGTCAACTAAAGCCTAGGGATTGATGTCTGTTAAAATTTCTGTTTTCCCACCCCGGTTTTCAGTTTCTCCTTATTTCTCCCATGTAGTTAAATGCCCTTTCCCATAACCATACATTCAACAAGCTGGAAAAAATAAATTTTGCTGAAAACACAAATTCTGAAAAATTTACAGAATGCTGGAAATTGCAGAAATAAAAATCAGCAGTAATAAACAGCCATTAAAACACATTAAAACACTAATATTTTTTGTCAACGTGACCCTGGAAAAACCCCCTACAACTCTTGGGGAAAACCAGTTTGAGAGCTCCTTTATTTCTGAAAAATGTCTTTTTACAGCAAGAAAATTTCAGCAAAAAATTACAGCAAAATAATTTTTTCAGCAAGCAAACTTATCCGTTTTCAGCCCAACGGACCACCTGGAAACTTCTCAGTTTTCAGCAAAAAAATCAGCTTTTCTGCTTGTTCTTGCCGCTGTTCTGCTTGTCTTTCTGCTGTTCTGATTTTGCTGAAGAGCTGCCTGGTATGTGTGCCAAACTGCTGCCTCTTTCTCCTTCTTGTCCAGAAATCTCCCTTGCTCTCTTGCTCTCCTTCTCCCAATCTGCTCATGAAAGAATGAATGATCTTTTCCTCCTTTTCCTCCTTTAATATAACTCCAAGTGACTTTTGGGTGATCTCTAAATCCAATGGCTGAAATAGATTTAGATCAATGGCTGAGATTAAATGCACATTTAAATCTCACTTTCTATTTTTTAATTCACCCCACTTTAATAAAGACCAACTTAGTCATTTATTTCCAAAGTCACTTTTCTTTCTAATTTTACATTAACTTTATTAAAGTCACTTTAAAATTAGACTTTAGTAACTTTATCACTTAAAGTCACTTTTAAATTAGATTTTAACTTTATAAAAATTATAAAGTCACTTTAGGAGAAAAATTAAATCTTTTGGACACTTTTCCCTAGGCCAAAGATCAAAGCCTAAGGGAACCACCTGTCCTCCGGTACCAAATTTCAACAATGCCAGCAGAAATAAATCCAGGGATCGAATAGCCAGAGGGTTCTCATTGAAGCCAAACAAAGTAGAGACAGATTGAAGTTGTTTTTTCCCATATTAGTGTCCAAATTTGCAGATCTGGAAGTTTTAGGTACTGAATTGCTATTTTTCAGCAAATCCAAGGAAAATTTATTTTTTCTGGTGCTATTCGTGAAAACATCTGAGTGATTTTGAGCTGGTGGTGAGCAGATTTGCCTAGATCTATGTGTTTTTCAGTTGGCTGAGAGAAGATCTGAGTCTTGTTGTACTAGTGGTGAGCAGATTTGCCTAGATCCACATTTTTTGGGCTGTTTATCGGTAGATTTATAGATATGTGCAAGTTTTTCATCATACTACACTGTTCATGGGTTGTTTTTAACCTTCACCTGTGTGAATTTTTATCCAACATCACACTGGAAGGAAGTTAGAAAATTAACAAGCAAGAACTACAACGCATGGAAGCATCGGATTCTGACCATTTGTTTGTTGAAATTTGGGTAGCTTGGAAGGTATTTCGACTGAGGAAAATCCACGAAAAGGGACCTTGTGGACAAAGTACCCAAGTATTGGGTTTTTGGACACAAACGTGGTGGGTTTGGAACCACTTTTGTGTCCAAAAAGTGGTGGGTTTGGAACACACTAACACAAGAGTATAAATAGAGAGCCAATGGAGAGGCTAATCACACATTGATATGGACTTCATGTGTGGAGTGAAATAGCCATAAGAGAGTCGCAGATCTTAGAGAGAGGAGCCATAGCTCATCAGGAATCCGAGCTATGGAATCTGGCTGAGTTTGTGAGTAGAAGGATCTCACCGCAGCATGTAAGGTCCGAATTCTGTAAGGTTATGGCATTCGTTGTTTGAAGCTGGACCGAGTTAAGAATATGTAGAAAGAGGGGAAGTTTGCCCTAGCCACAGTCAACCAGGAACGGCTGAGATCTATTTGGCAAGAAGATTTGGCTCAACTGGGAAGGGCTGCAATAGGGGAGGATCTGTTCAAGAAGATCCACAGCCACATGAGGTTTGTCCTGAGGCCAAGGCCCTAATCTAGGGGTCAAGGCTAGTACGAAGCTTAGCTAAGGCCATCCGCAAGGCTGGTAAGGACTGTGTTGTGAATTGGAGGGCAAATCAAATACGGTCGAGGGCCTAAAGATGCTAAACAGAGAAACCAAGCAAGGCTTGTGGTCTGGATAGGCAGGCCGTAGGCCTAGTAAGACCACAAGACTTAGAAAAACCTGATGTGAGCAGGACGAGAGGGTCTAAACTCTAAAGTGGGTTGTTAGGGCAGTCTAAGAGTGTTGTAGCATACCCAAGGCTGGAGAAGGATAAGAATAGCCCTGGTTAGGGAAGACAGAGGGTGTTGTAGTAGGTCAAGACCTACAGCACGAAAGTTGAGGGCTAGAAAGTGCCCAGATCAACTGATAAGAGGACAAAAGAATTCTTCCCAAGGCTGCTAGGTGAGCAGCTAAGATAGGCTGAAGGGTTTGGCCTAAAGTAGTGGGCCAGTAGCGCAAAAGAAGCATGTGGCAGTAGGAGTTGGGCTATAGCAAGGACAGCAGAATACTGAGGTTTGAGATTTGAGTGTTCAACCCATGCAAAGACAATCATGGTGGTGCAAGGAAAGTTGTAGATCATGTGAGGACAGTCATGGATCACGCAAGGAAAGTCATGGTACATGCAAAGACGGTCATGCACAGTGCAAGATAAGTCTTGATCAAGCACAAAGAAGACGTGGCACATGCGAGGACAATCATGGCCATGTAAGGGAAAGTCATGGCTCATGCAAGGAAGTCATGGGCATGCAAGAAAAGTCATGGAGCTGGAGATTTCCACGAGAATGACATGCAAATACCTTCCTCAAAAAGAGAGAGTGTCGAAATTTGGGTAGTTCGGAAGGTAATTCCTAGTGGAGAAAAACCACAAAAAGGTACCTTGTGAACAAAGTATCCAAGTGTTGGGGTTTTGGATCCAAAAAGGGTGGGTTTAGAACCAAGGGAATTAATATTAAATTCCAATTTGTTGTTGAGTGGTTAAATAGGGGTTTCTTGACGAACAAAGAAGACCCCCGAGACATTCATACAAGGGTATAAATAGAGAGCCAATGGAGAGGTTAATCACAAATTGAGATGGACTTCATGTGTGGAGTGAAATAGCCCTAAGAGAGTTGCAGATCTTAGAGAGAGAAGCCTTAGCTAGTCAGGAAGCCCAGCGATGGAATCTGTTCGAGTTTGTGTGTAGAAGGATCTAGCCACAACATGTAAGAGTCAAGTTATGTAAGGTTATGGCATTCGTTGGTTGAAGCTGGACCGAGTTAAGAATCTGTAGAAAGAAGGGGAGTTTGCCCTAGCCGCAGTCAACCAAGAAGGGTCGAGGACTATTTGGCAAGGAGATTTGGCTCAACTAGAAACGACCGTAGTAGGGGAGGGTTTGTTCAAGAAGATCCACAGCCATAGGAGGTTTGTCCTGAGGCTGAGGCTGGTAGGAAGCATAGTTAAGGTCATCCGCAAGGTTAGTAAGGATTGGGCTATGTACTGGAGGGCAAAATAAACAAGGTCGAGGGCCTAAGGACACTAAACAAAGAGGTCGAAAGAGGTTTGTGGTCTAGAAAAGCAGGCCATAGGCCTAATAAGACCATAAGCCTTAGGCAAACCTGAAGTGAGCAAGGTGAGAGAGTCTGAAGTGTGTTGTTAGGGCAATCTAAGAGTATTGTAGCAGACCAAGGGCTGGAGAAGGGTCAGAATAGCCTTGGTTAGGGCAGACAAAGAATGTTGTGGTAGGTTGATACCTATAGGACAGTTGAGGGCTAGAAAGTGCCCAAATTAACTAGTCAGAGGACAAAAGGATTTTGCCTAGCGGTGCCAGGTGGTCAGCTAAGATAGGCTGAAGGGTTTGGCCTAAAGGAGAAGGACAACAGTGCAAAAAAATCATGTAGTAGCAGAAGGAGTTGGGCTACAACGAGGACAACAAAATACTGAGGTCAATGAGCTAAAGGAATCAGCCCAGTTGAGTGGGTATTTGTATTTGTATTTGGGCAAATGAGAGCCTAATGGACTAGGCCTCAGCCCTAGGGTTTCGGTCAAAGGACAGACTGTGTACTATAGTTTTGTATCAAGGTTTGTAAAGGGCCATGATCCCTGGTATGGAAGCCCCAAGGTTTTCTTATTGATGGACTAGGGATAAATGTGATTTGGGCCATATTTCTTGTGTACTATTATTGATTTCATTGTTGATATATTCCATTGCGCAAAGTGCTTTTAGTTGGGCATCTCTAGTGTATTTATGTGCTTGGCTAAGTCATAGATCAGATCTAGGGTGGATGGAAATTTCAATATTATTTGTATGGGTGCCCGGGGAATATTGTCCTTGATAAAGTTACCCGGCCTATAGTGGTCGGTAAAGACCAAGATAAGTTCGCTGAGAAAGATGGAGAAGTAGCGATGAAGATTAAGTCGTCCACCACAGGTGAGATGCTTCCAAAAGTCCAAACAAGTAAGACTTCATCAACGATCTGGACATAGTTGAAATATTTGCATGAGACATCAAACAAGGACAATGTTTTCTTGCTGAAGAACGAGTCATTTTCAATGATGATGAAGGAGCATGCATCTTTTCAAAAGCATCTGTTCAAGATCAATGATATCCGAGAACAATTTATGGCAATTGGTGGGAAGATTGAGGAGGAAGACACGGTGATAATCACAATGAAATGCTTAACATGTGCTTACAAGCACTTTATTGAGACCCTGAACTTCACTTCTACATATGTTGACCTGAAGTCGAGCGAGCTTTGCTAGTCTCTTACAACAAGATTGATGGAAGAAACAATTCGGTAGTAGATGTGAGACAAAAAGTTTTGAGAAGGCCTTTTGTTTATCAAATTAAAGGGAAAAGATAATTTTGCCAAGAAGAAAGGACAAAGTAGAAGTGAGGATGTAACCACGGACCATAAGACCATCAAATGCCATCATTGTGGCAAGGAGGACACTACAAGATGAGGTTGGCTAACCAGAAAAGCAACCAAGGAGGGCTCTAGCAACCGGCTCATATGATAGAGCATACAGTCTTCTAGGTATTTATTTTCCATGATATAAGCATATCAGCCCAGGTCATATGCATAGTTCATTGATTTAAGTGCATCACGCCATTTCACCAACAATTATGACTACATTACAAAGTACACAACTTGTTCTTCCAAGGATTCAATAATCTTCAATGGTGGGAAGGAGTTTACAATCATTTTCGAAGGAAATGTGTAGATTTCCTTTGCAAGAAAAAAACTAATCTTCATTACTATATACTATTTCCCAGGTATGGAGCTTAATCTGCTTTCAATTAGTAAAATTATGTGGCAGAACCCCCAACTAGTTATCAACTTTAGCAATCACAAGTGTTATATAGTTGGAAAGAAAACCAAGAACGCTGGCGTTTTTAGCGTTGAGGTCCACATATTGTTTACACTAGTGGATATTGGAGATGTTGGAGGAGCATGCACCAGCAACAAAGAGTGCACCAGATATCAATACGCTATAGAATCAAAGGTATTGGCACCTCAACTTGACTTACCTCTCTCAACTGGAAAAAGGGAATCTAGTAGATGGATTTCCAAGCATTTATCAACAAATCCAAGGAGTTTGTTATTGAAAATCTGATGTTTTATATTGTAACTGTTATAGACATATTAGAGCACTGCAACCCCAATCTTATATGTTCCATAAACCAAGGGCTTCTAAGTCCCTAAAAGTGTTGTTTCATACCCTAAAGGAACAAGGTCAGCTGATTACATCATCTCCCAGAAGTTCTCCATGAAAAACTACTCAGAACTAGTCAAAATTGGACCATCTCACCTGCTCCATGGTCAAAGTGCGATGCATTCCACCTAATGCGCACGGGGGGTGTGATGCATACTGAAAAGCCCTTCTATGGGGTGCGATGGGCGAGAGTAGACAAATGGCAGAGACATTTTGCAAGGTGGATGATCATGGAATCTTCCAGAAACTTCCCCTGTGACACTTGCCTCCCTGAATTCGCCCAGGGATGAGTAAGAGATCATAAAATCTCCAAGTGGAATTGAGAACTATCAGAGAAATGACCCTAATCAAAAACCCCGAAGCTGACTCACCCACCTGCAAACATCTATATATGGATCCCTCATCCCAAAGATCTAGAGGCTGGAATCTTGTATTTTGTAAGGAAGCGTTGTTGGTTTCTTTGTGGAACATCATAGTGTTGGGTGATCTAGCTTTTCATGAGGTGAAGAAGGGCTTTCATGCTGGGAGGTTGACGCTGGGTCAGATCAATGGGTTGTAATCCTCTCTTCTACTCTTTCTATCAATAAAGCTATTTGAGTTTTCCTCCATATTCTTGTATGTCTGAGTTGATATATGCATATTGTGTGGTCAATATATATCTGATCCTATATTGTTTATGATTGTAGATCTCTATGCTTTGATGGTATTATGTTGCTTTGACTCTACCGGTGTTTTTTGAAGGTGTTTGTAGTATACTTATTGAATGTCAACCGTTGATGTCAAGTGAATTTGAGATCTTATCTCAATCGTCAATCACTTAGGAGATTAAGTGGAATTTTGAATTTATTCTCTCTCATGCCCAAATAGTTAAGGTCGGCCTCAGATTAATGTAGGCTCAAGAAGCCCAATAGATGTGTCCTTTCACCCTCAACGAATTGTATAAAAAGGAGTGACCTCTCTCCTCAGTTGGACATCACTCATTCATCATTTCTTCTCTCTCCTAATCTGATCGGTTCATATAGCTTCGTGATCATCTCTCTCTCTCTCTCTCTCACGTGGATGAAGGATAAATTTTTGGGTCAAATTGTAGGCTGAAAATTTCAAGGTTTCAAACCAACGTTGACCAAGGCCTTATTGACCAAGTTTGACTGCGTTTTCTAGGGAAAATTTTCGCTCTCATGAGGCCGCATTAATTGGCACAGAAAACGAGGTGTTTGCGACTGTTTAACCAGTGTTGACTTCTCTTTTACAACAAAAAATTACAACAGATTTTCTCTCTACGTTGACCGAGTTGTTTTGGGTTGCATTTGACCTCCTCTTCAAGCCGAGTTTGACCAAGGAAGACCGAGCTGCATTGGTGAAGTTTTGTTGTTGTTTTGAGCTGCGTTGACTTCCTTGTTAGTGCTGAAATTGGACTACAATTAACTGCAGAATTTGGCAAGGTTGATTTAACTATGTATTGGGCAAGTGAATTTGATTTTTGTACTCTCTCTCTCTGTGCTGAACTATTGAATAATAATAAGAAGATTTGATCAAAGGTTATTCCCCACATTGGGGATTTTCCCTGCCATCCGCCAAATTTGGTGTCCTCTTGTCTTGGTTTGTTTACTACACGTGTTTTTATGTTCTATCTACATTTACTGTCAATGTGATTAAGTTGATGTGATTGCTACTGGAAATAATTGGAAATTGTGATTGGGCTGCTAAAGGAACATTGTAGTAAATTGGGCTAAACATAGAACATACCATTGTTATGTAAAATTAACATGGTATCAAAGCTCAGGTGAAGACAAAGCCCAAGAAAGAGTGAGGAAAATCAATCACTAAGGGAAGTTGTTGACAAGTACTTGGAACTAATCCCAATGACAATTACATCTTACTTCAAATCTAAGGACAAGCTTAAGGACAAATATGATTATCATGCATGGAAGATGTCTCTGGATTTGACTTTGGAAGAAAATGATGCCATGGACTATGTCAAAGGAAGAGTGGTGGAGCCTCCTTCAAGTGCACCAAGTATAAGAAAGGTGAGGTTAAAGCTAAGAAAATTATTGTTGATTCTATTCACAAGCCTTTGGTTGCCTATATTTCTGATTTGGAAACATATAAGGAGATGTATGACAAGCTGGTTGGGATGTTCAAAATAAATAATGCAAATCAAGTCCTCTTTATCAAGAACAAGTTGAAAGACATCAAGATGGATAGAGGAGAATCCATTCAATCCTACTTCATGAGGATTACCAAAATCAAGAATGATCTCCTATCTATTGCAAAAGTTATTGGTGACAAGGAGCTCACTCTTATTGCACTTGGAGGCCTTACAAGAGAATGGGATGTGTTTAATACTACCATTCTCAACAATGATAGGATTTCGAGATTTGATGAATTATTGGCTAGATGTGCTCAAGAAGAAATAAGGATGATGGAAAGAGACAAGCCCTAAAATGGAAACAATCCTACCCACCTTCTCCACTCATGCTAAAAGGAAGAACAACGCTGGTCCAAGAAGACAAGGTCAAGGGTTCAAGTCGGGATTCAAAGAAGAAAGAAAAGGAAGATACTTCAATTGCAACAAGTTTGGCCACTTTGCTAGAGAGTGTCCTCACAAGAAGGATACTCTAAGAGATGATGACAACAATAACAACAACTACAAACGCAATGGCAATCAAAGGAACAACAAGTTCAACAACAAAGGAAAGAGGAATGCTCCCGCTACCCGACATGGAAATGGTCGTCCTCCCAAGAAGTTGAGAAACTCTAGGTATGAAGAAGTTAATGTTGTAGAAAAGCAAAAAGAATTTTATCTCATTTATGCCCTCACCACCACCTCTCCTTTGGATACACTGGATCATTGGTTGATTGATAGTGGTGCCTCAAGGCACTTCACTAGGTACAAGGAGGCTCCCTCAAACTTGATTGAAAAAAAGACAAATATGGAGATTATACTTGGGGATAATGCCACTTATCCCATGAAATGAATTGGGATTGTCACTCTTCACTTAAATCAAGGTCAAACCCTTCATATACAAGAAGTGTTGTATGTACCTGATCTGAAAAAGAACCTGGTGTCCATTTCTGTAATGGAAGATAAAGGTTTCAAGGTGACATTCGTTGATGGGAAGGTTCGTGTTTGGCAAAGGAACTCAAAAGATGCATTCACACTTGAATTTAGGGTTGAAGGTCTCTATCAGGGTGGAGGGAGTCCTTTGGGAGCTATGACTTGCGATACTTCTCTTCAATCCGAACTATGGCACCGAAGATTTGCTCACCTTCATTACAAATTCTTAGCTAATGTAAGGAAGATGGTCACAGGTATGCCCGAATTCAACTTAGATCATGAAGGAGTTTGTCAAGGTTGTGCAGCTAGAAAACATACAAAGGGACCATTCCCCTCGAGTGAAATTCAAACTACCGATATTCTTCAATTGGTCCATTTTGATCTATCAAGTATGCTGCCTATAACATATTTGGGAGGATATTTGTACTATGCAATTTTTGTGGATGACTTCTCTCGCAAAACATGGATCTATTTCTTAAAAAAGAAGGACGAAGTGTTCAAATGGTTCCGCTCTTTCAAAGCCTTGGTCAAGAATCAAACACAGAAGAAGATCAAAATATTGAGGACCAATAATGGGACCAAATATGAGTCAAATGAATTCAATGACTATTGTAGAGAAGTTGGCATTAAGAGGAAGACCACTACTGCATATACTCCTGAACAAAATGGTGTTGCCAAAAGGAAGAATCGATCTATCATAGAAGCCACTCGTGCCATGCTTCATGACCAAGGTCTACTGAAGTTCTTAAGGGGAGAAGCTGCCAACACCACTGTGTATGTTCAAAATAGATGCCGGCATCAGGCATTGGACTTCAAGACACCCGAAGAAGTTTTCACTGGTAAGAAACTTGATGTTTCTCATTTTGGAATTTTTGGTTGTCCCATATATTTTCATGTGCCGAAAGAGAAAAGAAACAAGCTCAATGCATCTAGGAAGAAAGGAACGTTTGTGGGCTACAGTGAAACTTCGAAGGCATATAGAATCTATGTGTCTAGTCACAGAGAAGTGGAAATATGTATGATGTCACTTTCAATGAAGATTTTGCCCTTAGGAAAGTCCAAGATCTTCCTATCCCTAGGAAGGACCATGATGATGATGCAAGAAAGCAGGATGAATCTCTGACAGATGATCCTGTTAGGATATTCCGACACATAGGAATAGTTAAGTTCAACTTGGTCTAGTATAGAGTTAAGTATAGAGTTAGGTAAAGTGTGTTTCTTTACCGTTGTACATGCTTCATGACCAAGGTCTACTGAAGTTCTTAAGGGGAGAAGCTGCCAACACCACTGTGTATGTTCAAAATAGATGCCGGCATCAGGCATTGGACTTCAAGACACCCGAAGAAGTTTTCACTGGTAAGAAACTTGATGTTTCTCATTTTGGAATTTTTGGTTGTCCCATATATTTTCATGTGCCGAAAGAGAAAAGAAACAAGCTCAATGCATCTAGGAAGAAAGGAACATTTGTGGGCTACAGTGAAACTTCGAAGGCATATAGAATCTATGTGTCTGGTCACAGAGAAGTGGAAATATGTATGATGTCACTTTCAATGAAGATTTTGCCCTTAGGAAAGTCCAAGATCTTCCTATCCCTAGGAAGGACCATGATGATGATGCAAGAAAGCAGGATGAATCTCTGACAGATGATCC
>APFE031030144.1:105689-150005 GCA_000404065.3 Pinus taeda
CCCCCCCCCCCCCTCTCTCTCTCTCTCTCTCTCTCTCTCAAATTTTTGTATAGATCAATTGGTTCAAAGTTCTTTTAAGAGAGTAGAGGTCTTGGGTTCCAATCTCCATTTTGTGGGGGCGTTTTTTTTTCATTCGCGCACTTTGCCGGCGACTTCAACAATTTTTTTTCAAAAAGCCATAACTTCTTCATCCGGAAGCCTTTTTCAGAGTCATTTTTTTTAAAACAGCCTAATTTTTCGAGATCTATCCATTGGAACACTTACTTTCAGCATCTTCAGCTCCAGTAAATCATGATCCTGACACTTTTGCAGAAGCTTCAGGCCATCCACATTGGGAAGTAGCTATGAATGAAGAATATCATTCATTGTTGGCAAATGATACATGGGATCTTGTTCCTCTACCAAAGGGACGCAAACTTGTTAAATGTAAATGGGTTTACAGAACCAAGTATGGACCAGATGGGAAAGTTGATAAACATAAAGCTCGTCTTGTTGCTAAGGGCTTTTCACAGGTTGAAGGCATTGACTACACTGAAACCTTCTCCCCTGTTGCCAAAATGAACTCTATCCGCCTTGTTCTTTCCCTTACTACCTCTTTAAAATGGGAAGTCCATCAGATGGATGTTAAATCTGCCTTCTTGCATGGGGACTTGCATGAAGAAATCTATATGGAACAACCCATTGGCTTCATCCAAACAGACTCCAACCTTGTATGTCGGCTTAAGAAATCCCTTTATGGTCTCAAGCAAGCTTCTCGGGCTTGGTATGCCAAAATGGATAGCTTTCTTTTAGAATCTGGCTTTTCTAGGTGTTATTCTGACAATACTGTCTACACCAAGAAAGTGGGCAACTCTCTTATCATCCTTGTTCTTTATGTTGATGATCTTATTCTGACTGGTAGTGATCCCAACCTTATAAACCATGTGAAGTCCAGCCTTAAAAAGAAATTTGAAATGACAGACTTAGGACACTTACACTATTTTCTCGGTCTTCAAGTCTTGCGATCCAAGGAGGGTATTTCCCTTTCCCAGTCCAAGTATGCTTTTGATATTCTTCGTCATTTTCACATGGAAGATTGTAAGCCAGCTCCTTCTCCCTTTCAGTCTGGAGTCAAACTTTCAGTCTCTTGTACTTCTCCTGAAGTTGATGCTACCTTATACCGTCAACTTGTAAGAAAACTCTTGTATTTAACCCATACTCGTCCTGACCTTTCCTTTGTTGTTGGCCTTGTTTCTCGTTTTATGCAAAACCCCCATGAAAGTCATTGGAAAGCAGCTAAAAGAATACTTCGTTATGTTCGAGGTACAGTACAGTTTGGGATTCATTACAGTGCCAAAGCAGCTCATCTATTAGTTGGTTTCACTGATTCTGATTGGGCTGGTGACCCTGATGATCGGAAGTCTACTGCCGGTTATGTCTTCACTCTTGGTTCAGGACCTATTACATGGGCTTGTAAGAAACAGGCTGCCATTTCTCTTTCGGCAGCAGAAGCAGAGTATCGTGGTGCCGTGGAAGCTAGTAAGGAAGCCTTGTGGCTTCGTCAGATCCTATCAGAATTTGGCTTTGAGCAGCAGCATCCGACTACACTTTGGTGTGATAATCAAAGTGCCATTCAGCTTTGAAAAGATCCAGTTCAGCATCAGCGCAGCAAACACATTGAACTTCACATGCACTTCATCAGAAAGCTCATTCATGACCATGTTCTTGAAGTGCAATATTGTTCAACAGATGATCAGGTTGCAGACATCTTCACAAAGGCTCTCACAGAGGCGAAGTTCACTAAACTTCGATATATGCTTGGAGTTCAGGAAGTTGTCACTAAGGGGGGATAGGCTCTAGTGCCTCCTTCCTTCTCCTATTGTGTCATATTTGTAAATCCTTCAATCCTATCCCAAGTTGTTCTTAAGGGGGGATGTTAGGATATTCCGACACATAGGAAATAGTTAAGTTCAACTTGGTCTAGTATAGAGTTAGGTAAATTGTGTTTCTTTACCGTTGTACATTTTGTAACTTACAATCCGACGGTCACGATATGTAGTGATCCGACGGTTCATTCTCTCCTCGGTATTACCGACACTTGATCCGTGGCTTGACACCCGATTGGTCATGAATTCTATTTAAAGCGCATGGAGGGTCATTTGTAGGTTAACCGTGCATGAGAGAAGCTTATGTAAATTTTCATTCTTTTTATTAATAAATTGCCTGTAGTAGCCACGTTGGCGCAGGCCGTGGACTGTTTCCCTCTCTGAGGGTTTTAACCACGTCAAAATACTGGTGTATTGATCTGTGATCTGTTTGTGAGCAGTGTCCTTCTGGTGTTCTGTCTGAGGAACTTACCCTGTAAATTCCTACAGATCCAACGCCCTATATTGAAGGTCCGATGGATCCCATTGATCCACCTCCTAGTGAGCCCTCTACTTCAAGAAAAAGACCCTTGTGGCTCAAAGATACTCTTAAAGATGCCAAAAGACATGTTGCACCAAGGGGGACATTTCGTGAAAGCAAGAAGCCGAACAAGTACCAAGGGTACTTAGCTGCCATGAGTGCCATTGTACAATCTGAGCCATGTACATTCGAAGAAGTCGTGAAGAACCAAATCTAGCAGGGATGCGATGAACGAGGAATATGAGTCGATCATGAAAAATGATGTCTGGGATGCGGTTCCTAGACCCAAGGACAAGTCAGTGGTCACTTCAAAATGACTTTACAAAATCAAACATGGAGCTGATGGGAGTGTTGAAAAGTTCAAGGCTTCTCTCAAAAGGGAGGAGTGGACTATGATGAGATATTTGCACCAATTGCCTGATATACCACTATTCGTTCGATCATAACCCTTGTTGCCTCACAATGATGGAGCCTACACCAAATGAATGTCAAAATTGCTTTCTTGCATGACTCGCTTAAGGAGGAAGTCTATGTAGAACAACCCGAGGGGTTCGAAGTTCAAGATCATAAGACACATGTATGCAAGTTGAAGAAATCCCTCTATGGGTTGAAGCAAGCCCCCATGGCTTGGTATGAGAGGATAGATAGCTATCTTATGAAGTTGGGATTTACAAGGAGAGAAGTTGACCTAAACCTATACTTCAAGGTTGAAAAATACAAGCCTCTCATTCTAGTCCTCTATGCGGATGATCTATTTCTGACAGGTGATGACCCTCTCATTCATCAATGCAAGAGGGAGTTGGCTTCCAAATTTGAGATGAAGGACCTAGGACTGATGCACTATTTCCTAGGGTTGGAGGTCTAGCAAAAGCCAGGTGAGATTTTCCTTTCTCAAGGAAAATACATTGTGAATCTACTTGAGAGATGTGGAATGGTGGATTGCAAGTTCGTGTTATGTGGAAATGTTGTTGGGTCCGGATTAGCAAACCCTTCTGAGTATCGTCAACTTGTGGGGGCCCTGATGTTCTTGGTAGACTCTCGTCCTAACATATGCTTCGTTGTGAACACGTTGAGTCAATTTATGGTCGAGCTTCATCACATTCACTGGATTGCTACTAAGAATCTCTTATGATATCTTTGGGGCACAATCTACTATGGACTGAGATACACTGTCAAGAATTTGAGGCTACATGGATATACAGATGTTGACTTGGCTGGCAGTGTGGTGGATCGTAAAAGCACATTTGGGCGTTGCTTCTCTTTGGGGTTTGCTTCAATATCTTGGATGAGCAAGAAGCAAAAATCGATTGCATTAAGCATCATCGAGGTCGAATACATTGCTGCGAGTATGGCCTGTTGTGAAGCTATTTGGTTGAGGAAGCTCTTCAGTGAGTTATTTGAGCACGTGTTGGGCTAGCCACATGATCATGATAAAGAGGACTTGCAAAGAGTTAATATTGTAACTCTAGTTAAGAATTGAAGGAGTCAAACCTAACCACTAGTAAGCTATCAATTTGTGTTATAATCAAGCCACTAGGAGGAAAACGGGTTTCATTCAATTCGAGTGCATTTGTTCCATAGAAGAGAATAGTAGCCAAGAGTGCACAGGGTGAAAGCAAATAGAGGGGATTTGTGCACTATAGCAGCCCACGGACAACAAGCCCCACTTCTTTATGCTTGTATCCATTTTTCCATTCAGAGAAAGAGAGCAAAGGAACCTCACTTTCCAACTAGGATTTCTCCTAAAAGTGTTTTCCAGGTTTTATCTTGTATTAATTTGTGTTTTGTGAGTTTTATTTCATTGTTGCCTATTTTCTACATAATTATAATTTGCATGCAAACGCAATAAAAAATCATTTACAGATCCATATATCTAAGGAGAAATAAATCATCATAGTGTAGATTTCCGCTTTTAAGTATATTTTTATCATATATGTTGTGACGAACTGTCCATTGGAATATACTCGGCAATTTATGGATCAACAATGAATATTACAATAATATTCATCATCCTATCAATTATCTATCAGTACATGTATACAATTTACAAATATATTATGTCTTCAAATACAAATAGGTATTGTTTGTTACATTGGTATCACAGCCAATTTTAAAGGCTATCATTATATTTTTAGACCCTTAAATTACAAAAACTAAAACAATTTTCAATGAATTTACAAAAATAAATGACTCAAATAAGGAATTGCTACAAGAAATCAAAAAATTTAATTAAAAATTGGTTGAAGGATTTTAAGATGTCGGATTCCCCACCTCCAATAGTCCCATCCGTCAAGCCACACTATCAAAATGCACCACTTGTACAACAATATGCACTAGTCCCATCATTTTACCAACAACCTAGGCATATTAATAAATTCTTCGTCGCTAGATCAATACAGGAACCTTCCATTGTCGGTGTTCAATTATCACATACTAACAATAGCACTAGCAACAATGTTAGTTATCCAAAAAAACAATGTGAAAATGAATAGAATGGATAGAAAATGTATCGGTCCCAATTTTGAAGATGATAATGAAAAACTCGTTGCACAATACTCCATACGAACATCATCGAACCAGTATGTCGACTATGAAAATAGGCATACCATGCAACAAATGAAATTGAATATTTTGGATTGACAACTCTAATTGAAAAGGTATCGGTGAGAAGTTAAAAGGTGTATCAGATATGGGGTATTGTGATTTCGATTAGGACTTTGCTTGATGATTCATTTCATACGGTCATGATCTTTTGTCGACCAACCCATGAATTTATTCACTGCTCCTCTCCAATGAATTTTCCTTTCAAAAACCACAATCACACAATCTCCTTATTAAAGATGTTGTTTTCACTTTCCCATCAACTAAAATTTTTCAAATGCCAAACAACCTTGGGCAAAGGTCTCTAGAAAATGTGTTGATGTCATTTCTATATGCATGGATGTGGGGTATACGCAAGAGATCAATTTCATAGCAGGAATGCCACTGCTTTACATGAAGGGGGAAGAGGCGCATCGATTAGAGCTTCAACATGAAATTATTTATGTTCATAGGGGAATTAATGATGCGCATCAATTAGGGTTTCAACGTGAGACAACAATTCGCTATGAATTTTTGCTTGAAGTTTTTTCTACCATATGTTATGAAACCAAGGTTTATATTGTCACATTTAGGTGTTCTACGCCATGCCATTGTTAAAAAGCTCGCAAGGAAGATAAGCGCACAAGTTGAAGATTTTATAAACAATTCGCTATGAATTTCTGCTTGAAGTTTTTTCTACCATATGTTTTAAAACCAAGGTTTATATTGTCAAATGTAGGTGTTCTACGCCATGCCATTGTTAAAAAGCTTGCAAGGAAGAAAGGCGCACAAGTTGAAGATTTTATATTGAATTTGTTCAAATTATCTTAAGGGGCACATCTTCCACTGGGATTTTTGAGTGAGCACAATGGAACTAAGTCTATTAAAATCATTATGACTAGACTATGGAATAGGAGGCCTGCAATATTGTCATTTACATCTTCAATGATCAAACCACATGGGAAAGGGAATAATCCATCAAAAGTCATCTATGAGAATGATTATGAAAGTTTTGCTTCCACTAGTTCATTTGACGATTAAAAAATTATTAAGCCAACCCTTCTGATGATTAAGGTAGACATACCATTATCGGTTGCCTTGATTTATGGTGTGAGTAATAGCCATCTGACTGCTACAAGGGTGGTGGTCTAATCATTCTAAGAACATGGGAATAGTCGTGGTTGACAAGTATACAATGCCCATATTTGTATCAGATGTCATGTTAATTTTTGTTGTGTACCCTAGGATTCATGAAGAGATTGTTTTTCTACACCCTGCATACAATTATCCATTAGTAACATATGATCCTGTTGCACTAGGTCCATTTGGGACTACAGTTGTATGTGCAACTACTCTTCTTCCTAAATCTACTTTACGTGAAAGTGATGTTGTGTATATTGTTTGTTTGAATGGAAGCTTAAACACTGCAGTAGGCAAGTACATTATCACGAACCTAGTGGTTGCTTCAAATGTTAAGGTTATCAAATTAGTCACATTTTCAAGTGTACTAGTAGTGAGATGGGGAGTGTTCCGACATTACGGGGCAAATTCACTAGGGATAAGATGGGTGGGGTTCTGAATTATGTTGTTAGTAAAATGCTACAAAAGGTTATAAACGGAACTTCTGATGGTTAACCTTTGCTTATGAAAGGAATCAAAATGTCTATGGCTATCGTCTGCATTTTAGAGGTTAGATTTGATTCCATTTTACTTCTAAAGGCCTGTAGCTTTGGACTAAGTGATAACTGGATTAGAAAGTTACCACGCAGATATTCCATCAAACGACCTGTATTACAAGTGAAGAATTGTTGGGCAAAATCAGGTGTTGATCATACCTCAAAATTGGAACTTCTTGTAGGCATTGATGTCAGAGATGACTTGACACTAAAACAAATTGTGAGTCAGTTATTCATGAGCCACACATTGTTAGTTGTGCGTTGGGGACTCATCCCTAGAAACAAAAAGTTTTCCCCTACAATATCCCTTATTACCCTTGCTTTGAGGACAAAGCAATTCTCGAGGGGAAGACAATGTAACAAACATAAATATAATAAATACAAATAAACATCATTAAATGAAAAGATGTGTCTTACCAAAAAGACATGTCCCTTAGTATGAAAAGGCAACCTGCCTAGGTATTTATAACAAAGGCCCCTCCTTGTATTATTCATCATTCTATCAATTATTTATTTATCAATATATTTATACAATACAAATATATTATGAATTTATGTATTCAAATACAAATGGGAATTGTTTGTTACACATACATAGATACATGTGTGTGTACTTATATAAATACACAAACAGATATAATTGAGGGTTTACCAAAAAAATGAATGTAAAATAGAACTAGTTTACTACATAAATATCTAAATGCAGGTACAAGGGGTTAGCTCAACAAGTTTTGGCCAATGGTGTTGGCTAGTTATGTGAACAACCTAAGTCACACACTTTGTGTTCAGCTTGAGTTCAACAGCAATTATGTGTTTATATCTTGGGCACACTAGTCTACACCAACAAGTTACTAGGGATGCCATACACAAATGTGGGGATAAATCTCTTTGATTTCCCCATAAGGTTTTTCCTAGAGACAAAAAAAATATATCAAATTTGCAATTACAAATCAACATATGAAATTCAAATACATGCTATTGAAAGTGTCCATCGTGATAGGCTTTCTTTTGATTGTACATTCGGCTAACACTACCCTAATTAGATAATGGTGGAAAGAATTTAGACACTCTAAGCTTGCATTAATCAATAATCAATTTATCATATACAACATGTATGTACTCCTTTATAGGAAGAGATTGAATATTATGCCTAATAACTCACAACACCTTTGTGATTCTGCACATCTAGAGAAAGTTAGCAAACAAGGAGGCACGTGACCCTTATGCTTGTAGTTATGGTAATGTGGGTCACCATAGAGACCCAAGACCCATCTCCCCTATTTGTAAAAGATATTCGAAAGTACTCTTCTCTATAGATATTTAAAAATATAATAGAACATCGCTTTAAACTTTAATGTGTGCATCAAGATGACCATGCCCATTAAATTTTTACTTTATTCAAAGAATCAATTCGTTTTTATATGAAAAATGGTTTTGTATTTAACTAGAACTCTTTCAAATGAGAGATCTAATATATTTAGAATGGAAAGATGTAATTTTCCATGTGTAGAGAAATTTAATCTAACAAAAAGATGCAAATGGTTCAAATATGGTTTGCCTATCCTATGCATCAAATACAAATTATTCAAGTGTTAAAAGCATTGACTTAACTTTCATTGTGTGTAAATATCAAAACAAAACAAAATGAAAAATATCTCAATAAGCATCTCCCTCAAAATCTTCAATGCTCCATGGTGTAGGTGACCCATATGCCTATGCCAAAGCTCCCCAAGGTCACATCTATGTGCACTGATCTCTTTGCTGCTCAAGGGCGCGACAATCTCAAATTGTAACTTATAGAGGTTCTTCACCCTATCTCCAATCTGCTTAGCTGCTCCGTGTTGAAGAAAGTGTAACTAAGTTCAGTCTTCATAATGACATGTAATTATGATTGATGTAAGTGATGTAATAAAGAGAACAAAATTATTATTGTAAACTTGCTTCATGGGTTTCGTGAGCAAGTGATTTTAGAATAAAAAGGATTTGTCATTTAGAGTCTAGAATTAATGTTAGGTATGAAGAGCTCTTCTTGAGCTTATGTTTAATGTATACAAGTCTATAGAAACTAGAAGCCCTCCAAAGACAAGCACAATCCCTCTTGAAGAAGTCAGCCTCCAAACAATAACAAAGGAAATCAAGGAAATCAAGTCGGCTCACATATGGAGTCACACCCATTCAGCGTGACATGTCAGCTCAAGTGTAGATGCAAACCACTATTTATATGCGGTTAGGGTCACTGTAGAAGGCAGAAATTCAGACAAGCATCTCTATGTGTTTTGGATGGTTACCACAGAGATGAAGTCTCGACCTCCTCACAGTCTTGGTGATCACTGTCTTGGCATACTAGACACAGTCACAGTCTCGGCATATTTGTGATGAGGAGGATCTAGGTGATCTCACAGTGATACACTCTCAGCATACAATCTAGACACAATCACAGTCTCGACATATTTGTGATGAGGGATATCTTGGTGATCCCACAATGACACACTCTATCTCGGCATACATTCTAGACGCAGTCATGATCTCGACATAGTTGTAATCATGGTCTTAGTAGTTACAAGGTCATGATCTTGATGAAGATCTCGGTGCAGCTTTCATATATATATATATATATAGAGAGAGAGAGAGAGAGCAAGAGAGAGAGAGAGATATCATTGTTATGGTGAAGATCTCGGTGAAGGTGCAGTAATGATCTCGATGGTGCAATAGTGATGGCCTCGATGTTGCAACAGTGATAACTTGAGTAACAGTGATGATGATCTCAGCCCTGGCAAAGAAGAGGATTGGTGCCTTGGTCTTGGAGTGGCCAAATAGGTCAAGGGTCATGGTCTTGGTATTCATCAATTGGAATCTCTATAAGAAGAATTTGTGTGAGTTTTCCTCTCAAAGAGTTAGAGGTTTTGGCCTTGGCAAAAAGCCAACATCTTGTGTTCTTGTCTCTTTTGTTTTGGTAACTATTTCGTGGAAGTAAGAAAACACACTCTAATAATAACAAGAGAAGATTGTGCTAACAAGAAAATAAAAAGTACCTCACAAATAGTTATCATCATGAGAAGAATCTTATTAACCTAATTGCCCTAGATTCTTCAACATCGTATCAAAGCTAAGGTGTTGAAGTCAAGGGAAGGGCATAAAAGAGGCACTCAATGATCAAAGCAAGTTGAAGGTTATCAAAGAAAAGGATCAAGATCTACATTGAAGAATCAAACCCTGATTTTGATCAAACCCTAGATCGAAGAAGCAGTCTTACAACAACAAGATCTATTTCTGTAGTCACCATCAAAAGGCCACCAAGGCCCTCATCAAGTTGTCTACAAAGCAAGGTAGCTCGAAGGACCTTAAAAACAAAGATCACATCATCTTGGAGAAAGACGAAACCTTAGAAGCAAATCTAATCTACACTACAAAAGAACGCAGAGCATATTGAAGGCGCGAAGGTATTGTCATGATCTTCAAGGTTTTAAAACAAGCAAGGATCATCTCCTTGCCCTAGAAGAAGATCTTCCAAGGAAGCAGCAAATCATCCTCATCAAAAGGAGTAACCTTTTCTATTGGAGAAAGGCTTTTTCATTTGAAAGAAGATCATCCAAGAGGAAGCTCTAATACATCTTCTTCAACCATCATCAAAGTGATCAAGTAGAAGAGTTCATCTTCACTTGTCGAGTAAGTATCTTTCATTCATTAATTTATTTGATAAAATGACTTCATGGTTGCAAGGAGATCTATAAATTGGTTGGGTGGTCGAAATTCCTTTCATAAGAAAGGATGATAGATATAGTCCCAAAAAGAGAAGTCATTGATATCTATGGAAAAGTCTCTGAAGATCAAGCATTGTTTGAATGCATGGAAAAGGATCAAAGGGACTCATGGGATTCTTACCAAATCAATCAAAGGTCCTCTCATCCCTAGGTAGCAGAGGAGACATCAAAAAGATATATGAAATGCTAGAAGATATATTCTCTGAAAATGCAGTAAAGAAGGTCATATCACTTACACCTAGGTATCTACACAAAATTGAAGGTATCAAATAATGAAGGGATATCTTTATAAGATCTCAATTGGGAGATCTGGGAGAGATGATAAGAAGATAATCATCGTTGTTCTTAAATGCACTAAAGTTACCTCCTTCGACAAATTGTGGTCTCTATGCTAGATAAAAAAGGGCAAGTTGAGGGCAAAAGTGTTGAAGGTTAAAGGACTCAAACATTTGCAAAAAGGAAATAGAAGTTTTGTCCTCAAACAAGACAAAACAGTATAGCTAAGATTCAATGTTATGGAAAAAAATCTCATATCACCGGAAAGATGGAGGAAGCTGAAGAAAAGGGCCAAGGAAAGAGGGAGTAACATATCTCTACTATGATTGAGATGGTATCCCTCACAAAAGGATCTTATCATAAGCTCCTAAATATTTTATTATAGATATGACCATGATAAATAGTAAGATGCATCGTGGCATCATGAAAGCATTAGAAACAAGAGCTTGTAACATCACCATGGGAATCATGAAGGACAGAAGGAACAAAATCCATGGCAGTCAAACATGAAGGATATAGCTCTTGGGAACCTCATTGTACATTGAAGGGAAGGATGAAGTAATCTAGGACAAGGCCCATCATCCATCAAGTCAAAAAGGAAACATATGCAAGACGGGGATATGCAAGATCCTCAAGATTCTTTGATGGAATCCTCATAAAAGGGTTCACTAATCTAGAGAGGAAGCAAGTGTTTCATCAGGAACTCCAACTTGTGGAATTCATGGATGATGATATGATGACATAAGAGATGAAGCAGATCAAGGGGTTGAAGACACTTCAATCAAGGAAGTTGCTAAAAGAGGCCTAGATGACCTAAAAGATAAATGAGGTATGTATGATTGTGTTTAATATTATAATGTCATGTCATATGGTTGCAAGCAACATGGATCACTACTTCTATCTTGAGAAGCATGATCAAAAAAAGGAAATCTTCTCCTCTGAGAAGATGTAGAAAGGCATCAGCCACACTAGATGAAATCAACATAATATGTCCTCATATGAAGTATGAGGTGGTTGACTACAATTAAGGAACTCTGATTGAAAGCACCTGGGAATGGAATCTGTAAGGAAGGAAGAGATCGTGAGATATGCAACCATGATGAAGGTGATCAACATCCAAAAGACCTAGAAGATTTGACTAGGAAATCTCCCGAAAAGATCTGAAGACTCTAATGAAAGTCTGAAGAAGATGGAGACCCTTGACAATGAATATCTTTGGGAGATGTGTCAAATCGTATGCAAGATGTTCATACCTACAAGAAGATGTCATGATGAAGAGCCATCTTGAAAGGTACTATTTGACTTAAAGTTATATTTTGATTTTTCTTGAGTAATATCTGGATGGGGTCATGCAGGGCTACTGAAACAAGAGTTGTCAGTGCAAATACAACTAGCATTCATGTGGTGGATGGAAATCCCTGAAAGAGGCATGATGAGAAAGAAGTAGTCATATGCCAAAGGTGCCAGATATGTATCAAGAAGGCCACTTTCCATTAAGAAAGGAATGACATGACGAACTAAGAAGGAAAGTAATCAATGGTTGATGTCGTACAAGGAAGAAGCTCGACTGAATTTCTTGACATCAAGGAAAGAAATTGATCAAGCAGCTGAAGGACCCACAAAGAAGAAGTTGTTTATGGAAAGGAGAGTTCCCAGTTGATGAGAGAGCTCTGACAAGTCCCTAATTAAGAGGGAGCTTTAGCAAGTTCTTGGTTAGAGGAAACTTGGGTACATTCCTTTACAGGAATGGGCATATTTTCCCTGGTTGAGAGGGAGAGGTAGACACAACATTCTTGTCTTCACTTGGGAAGAAATAATGGAGGATTGGGTAATCATCTGGTATCCGACACTCTTTGAGGATGTGTAGGGCTTCCAAGAGAAGAGTAGGCAAGAGGACCAATACTTTGAGGGTTGGGAACCCAAGATAAGAGTAGTCCTAGAAGGTCATACTCAGTAAACACGTGGGTGGGCATGTACCTTGAGAGACAATGATGAAGGTATCTATAGTCATTGGTCTCACGAACATTGTGCTCTGATCTGATGAGAGATAGAGTTGCAGTCAAGGCCTTGTTGTGGAAAAAACGTTGGTTACTATGATGCTATACAGATGGATTACCAATCTGATTCTTCTTATGAGAAATTCTTCAGATTGAGAATGACCAAGTACCATTATGAAGAAAGTGTAACTCGGTTCAATCTTCATAATGACATGTAATAAAGAGAACAAAATCATTATTGTAAACTTGCTTCATGGGTTTCATGAGCAAGTGATTTTAGAATAAATAGGATTTGTCATTTAGAGTCTAGAATTAGTGTCATGTATGAAGAGCTCTTTTTGAGCTTATGTTTAATGTATACAAGTCTATAGAAATGTCTAGAAGCCATCTAAAGACAAGCACAATCCCTCTTGAAGAAGTCGGCCTCCAAACAATAACAAAGAAAGTCAAGTCAGCTCACATATGGAGTCACACCCATTCAGCGTGACATGTCAGCTCAAGTGTAGAGGCAAACCACTATTTATATGCAGCTAGGGTCACCATAGAAGGCAGAAATTCGGACAAGCATCTCTGTGTTTTTCGGATGGGTACCACAGAGATGAAGTCTCGGCCTCCTCGCAGTCTTGGTGATCAATGTCTCAACATACTAGAAGCAGTCACAGTCTCGGCATATTTGTGATGAGGAAGATCTAGGTGATCTCACAAAGATACACTCTCGGCATGCACTCTAGACGGAGTCACAGTCTCGACATATTTGTGATGAGGAGGATCTCGATGATCCCACAGTGACACACTCTATCTCGGCATACATTCTAGACGCAGTCATGATCTCGGCATAGTTGTAATAATGGTCTCAGTCATGATCTCGGCATAGTTGTAATAATGGTCTCAGTCATGATCTTAATGAAAACATAGTTACAAGGTCATGATCTTGATGAAGATCTCGGTGCAGCTCTCATATATATATATATATATAGATATCCCATTGTCATGATGAAGATCTCAGTGAAGGTGCAGCAATGATGCAACAGTAATGATCTCGGTGGTGCAGTAATGATGGCCTCGGTGTTGCAGCAGTGATGACTTCAGTAACAGTGATGATGATCTCAGCAATGACGAAAAAGAGGATTGGTGTCTTGGTCTTGCAGTGGCCAAATAGGTCAAGGGTCATGGTCTTGGTATTCATCAATTGGAATCTCTATAAGAAGAATTTGTGCGGGTTTTCCTCTCGAAGAGTGAGAGGTTTTGGCCCTCGCAGAAAGCCAACATCTTGTGTTCTTGTCTCTTTTGTTTTGGTAACTATCTGATGAAGTAGGAAAACACACTCTAATAATAACAAGAGAAGATTGTGCTAACAAGAAAATAAAAAGTACCTCACATAGTTATCATCGTGAGAAGAATCTTATTAACCTAATTGCCTTAGATTCTTCAACACTCTAGAGTTGAATGGCTTGAGAAAGGCCTTTCCTTTGTTGAAGATAACCTCGTAACCTTTGTTCTCCAAGATTGAGATTGAAACAAGATTTTTCTTCAACCCTGGGACATGGATGACATCTATAAGGTAGAGAGGATTCCCAGACTCCCTCTCAAACTTGATAGTACCCATGCCCAATGCTAGTTACCTAATATCATCTTCCATCTCTATATGAAATTGCATATCCTTCTCTGTCAATTGGTTGAAATATCCTTTGTTACTGCGAAATCTTTTGGTAATAATCACATCAAAAGTATTTTGTTGACGTGTTTCAAACCATCTAGTGTGGTTCATCGTCATGACAATATTGCAGGGATCCTAAGGAAGCATAAGGTTTCCTCAACCTTTAGGCCCCTAAACACCATTTGGAGCTCCCTAAGATCAATAAAAGACCCAGTGAACCCTAAGAATAGGAAAGGTGTTTATGAAATCCCATGTTCTAGTGGGACACCCTACATTGGTGAAATTGGTCGCTCAATAAACCAAAGGATTCATGAGCATGCAAGCAAACATCAAACATGGGAGGACTTGCTCCTCAACTTTGCTAGAACATGCGAAAAAGACAAAACATCGCATCTGCATTGAAGAGGCTTCAGTCATTGCAAGGATTGATCATTTCCATCACTGTAAGTTTAGGGAGACCATAGAGATTGAAAGGAGGCCAAGTAATCTGAACAGGGACGATGGCTGGAAAATTAGTTGTTGTTGGGTCCTTGCCCTTTCTTCTTAAAGGAGTTATTTTCTTATTTCTCCTATTTTTTTTATTTTTTTTTCTCTTGCGACTAAGTTTTTAAGGTTCTTCCTAGCTTTATTTCTTAAAAATAAATAAATATAAACATTTTCTTAAGAACCTTGATTTTTTAATTTTCTTGGATCTCCTTTGTGTCGGTTTAAAAATTTAATTATTATTAATTCTTAATTTTATATTCTTAAGGCTTCTTTCCCTCGTTCCTTATGAACTTTATTGTTTATCTTCTTCCCTTCTATTGGAGTGAATTTTAGTTATATATTATATATATATATATATAATATATGTAAGTGTTCATAATATTATTAATTTATATAGGTGTTCAAAACATTCAAATATTATTCTTTTGTAAACTAGTTTTTCCTGCTTTTTCTTTGTTACTTACCAAAAAAAAGAGGGAGGTCATTACTTTATTTATTTTCTTTATGTTCCTTAATTATCTTAATCTTTTTTGAATTATTAATATACTTGTTAATGTTTTTGCTTCATTTTTTATTATTTCATTGATTTAATCTCTTCCCTATTTTGTTAATCTTGACCTTCCCCTTTCGAAAATGTATATTTTAATATGTTCCTTTATTTAATTTGAATTAGTTCATATTTTAATTTAGCTTATTAGTCTAGAATTGTTTGACTAATTAAGTTGACAGATTGTTTTAGATTCTTTTTAGTTAATTGTTAATTCTTATTTCTTTCTTTTTTTAACCATACTTTTGTTTGACCTTTAATAGGTTGGTCCCCAATTTTCCTTTCCTTTTATTTTATTTTTGATCTTTATAACTTTTCTTTGAATATTTTAATTCATTTTTAGTTTTTATATATTAAAATATTCCTTATTGATGAATAATGTGTCTTTGTTCAAAGTTAACCGTTAGAATTAATTGTCTCTACATCACTCTCTTTATTTAATCTGATGCCATGATCTAATTCCCCATCTTGTCCTGACAATGAACCACACTAGATGGTTCAAAATGTGTCGACAAAATATTTTTGATGTGATTATTACAGAAATATTTCCCAGTATTCAAGATATGGATCACAGAAGCCTAAATTTGGATATATCCTTTGTTACCGATCATAGACATTGTTGGCCACTAAGCTTGCCATTGAAGTTATGAACGAAAACTGCCTCTCAAACTGAGAAGTGAACTCCTCCACCTCTGCTGATGTTGCCACGTGATCCTTCTTGACCCCTTCTTCCTGTTTGGACACTTGGTGGAGTAGTGCCCAAACTGATGACAAGAGAAGCACTTTACTTTACCGAGATCTTTCTTCTTCTTGCCTCAAAAACTGGACTCAGCCCCTCCTAGATTTTTCTTGCTTTTGATCTTGCCCCCTTTGCCAAGTAGGGCAAAATTCTCCTCTTCCTCAATCTTTGCATGAGACCCAGATTTGGCTTGCTTCCAGATCTCCTCTTGCACGCAATCACTACATAACCTCTACCATCCTGGTAAGTTTTCTCTGCCACTGATAGCATCAGTAAAATTTTCCCATGACTTGGGAAAACCCATGCAAAACTGACAAGGTCTCCTTTGTCTGAGACTGTCCCCCCAACCTCAGGTAACTCATCATTCACCTGGGTGAATCTGGCCAAGTAAGAGATCACGGACTCAGGCTTAAGTCATCTTGATATTTATGAGTTTATCTCTGAATACCAGCTTCCTGGCATCAATCGTACCCTCGTACAGGCCTAAGATAGTTGTCCACATAGCCCGAGTTATCTTCTTCCCTAAAAGGTGAGGTATGATGTGATCCTTGACTCCTTCGAGGATTATTCTTCTACCCTTTGTGTCTTTCTCATTATGTTGGGCCAGTTGTTGAGGATCTGTTGGCGGTTGGTGGACTCTCTACAAACTCCCAAACTCCTTGCTCCTCTAAAACTACACCAATCCTCTCCTTCCAAGAACAAAAAGTCGAGGCTCCATCAAGGTGAACCTCAAATCTCATCCCTAAATACGCCATCCTGCTTATTCAAACTGCTCAGAAATCCTTACGCAAACCCTGCTAAGAGGAAACCTTAGTGTAGATTATGCCTAGGTCACACAGCCAGAAACCCTTGTGCAATCCTGAAGTGAATTGTGTCCCCTTTCCTGCTGCTCCTGAGGCAAATACACTCCTTTTGGTCTTCAATCAGAGACCTGCTCTGATACCATGTTATCTTTCTAATACCCAACTGCTAATTTAATAAAAATTCTGCAATGAAGAAACTGAAAACTAAAGTCCAAACACTTTTACTAAATATGCTAAGTGTTCTAACATATAATAGCAGCGGAAAATAAATTCACAAAGACACAAGCAAACAATAAAACACCAGAAATTACCCAGGAAACCCCAACTGGGGAAAACCTACCATTTTGTGTGTTTTATTATTTTGCTCAGCAAAGATCTCAAATAATTAATACAAATTAGAGGGAAAAATTTCCCTTCAATTCGTTATCCAACTCGGCCTCCCGGTGTGCACAGTTGTTTGGACTTGTACAAGCTAAATCGGACCTCCTACACAAGGCTAACTCGGCCGAGGTAAAGATGCATGTTGGTTGAAGAATTTGTTGAGGCTATTCAACCTCTCTTTCTGCCCTAGCACGTTGATCTGGAAAACCTTCTGAACGCACAAGTCTTTAGTGCATAATGATTTGCTAAGTCTGCACCCTTTCTCTCCTTATAAAGTTGACTTGGCTTTCCATCTTCCACGAACGGCTGAGATTAAAACTCAATGGACATTTGAGATTGATTCTATTTTTTACTATAGGAAAATTAGTCAAAAATGAGGAAAGTAAATTGCGCCTTAGCTTCACTTGTGGGTCCCTCTGTGAAATTTAGTGCAGTTCTAAATTTAACAGAACCTTTCCATCTCTAACTCCAATTAACAAAATACAGGTTCCAAAGTTTGTGGTGATTCGTAAACCACCATTCAGTCACCAACTTCTGCTAGCCATTTGGTTTGTGGTCATCCCGAAACCACCAATTTCAGAGAGCACATTCAGTGATTGGCACCTGTCCACTTCCAAATTTCAGCTCTCTACTTGGACTCACATACATCCCTTCATATTAATTGGGGGATATTGGAAACCTAATCCTTAGGGATTATGGCAAATTGTATTATTCACTTGGAAATGAATATGAAGAGACGCAAGTGAATATAAACAATCATCGAGAGTCCAAGAGACCTCTTGGAAGCTGGAAGATGAATCCAAGTGTCATAGATCTGTATTTATTATGTGTATCATATTAATGAAAAGCATCTCATGCTTATCTCTATTCTTCAGTATTACAACAGTATGATGTGGGTATGGAACTGATCTTTTAAACTAGAAGGTAACAAGCTAAGCTCAAGACTGCTAGCATCGCACGACCTAATATTTGTACATTGATTCAGTAAAGCATTACCTGTTAAGAGCCTCTTGAGGCTCATTAACTGTAAAATGTTGCAGCATAATGTTATATTGCAGATATATAAAGACCCATTTAATTTTGAGAGGTGGACCCGGAAACCTGTTAAATATATAAAAAAATGCTTCAATCATTTGGAAGGTCCTACCTCTTTCTTTCCCTCATTGGAAACTGGCTTGTCTGGAAAGTGGGGGATGGGAAAGAGGAAAGCCTGGGGATAGATCCTTGGGTGGGAAGTGCAGTGCAGCATCACCATAGTAAATATATTGAATGAACAAGGTAGACTTGCACTACCTGACGTAGAAGATTCAACTGTTACTAATATTTGGCGGCAAGGATGGATGAATGTGGAATTACTTGGATTGGAGAGTCCAGCCACAGATTGCCGGAAGGACCATGTTCAGAGGCTGGCACAGAGTTCTATTAGATTGATGACAGAAGACAATACCTTAGTATGGTCCCCAAAACCCTCCACATGTCAATTCACAGTTTGCCTAGGTTATAAGAATATGTTTGATGATGACACAGTAGCAGATTGATGGTGAAGAATGATTTGTAAAGTTAAAGCTCCAATTAAGTCCAGAATTTTTATGTGGCTGGCTTTAGCAAAAAAAAGGCTTTGACCTGGGAGGTTCTACAAAAAAGGGTAAGGCAAGGTCCTGGAATGTTGCACACTTTGTAAATGTAAAGGGGAAGCAATAGATCACATCATCACTTGTTAGTTCATTGTGTTTTTATGAAGGAGATATAGGGTACTATTCTTCCCTTAGCTGGAGGGCAAGGTAATTGGCAGGTGGAATCCTTATAGAACATAAGAAGAAATGGTTTGATGACAGAGCACTCAAAGATCGTTGATCATTACCCTTCATTGCCTCAAGGGTCATTTGGTTAGCAAGGAACTGAAGCATTTTTTCGGATATGGAGATCCCTCCTCTTCAAGTATATCATCAAATAAAATTGATTTATGAAGACACAAAATTCCCCCCCCCCCCCCCCCCCAAGCTAATAGTGCCAAGGCAGGTTGGCAATGTGGAAGTGGATAAATCTTATGCATGGGCTTTCTTGAAGGTGCTTACCAACTTACCCCTTCTTTAAATGTCACTACTGGTGTGACCTATCTTGTTAAGACTGATAGCTGAACAGGGTATCTCACTCGCATTCAGGTATGCAGAACCTAGTTCTGAGACCTCTTTGATCAAATCATAGATTGGGTAACACGTTCAATAGGTATGTAGAACCAACTTCTGAGGCCTCTTTGATCAAATCAAGCTGATGCCAGTTTTCTCTGTCATTTCTTATGCACATATCTACCAGGAGATCAATGTGGAAGCTGATGATACGTCCAAGAGAGCATTGGATTTAGCTCAAGGATCTTGGGAGATACCGGAGGAAGAGTCTGGCATCTCTCATCCGGTAATAATGACAAGTGTTCTCTGATTTCGCTTATGTTGTTATGATATTTCAGACCCTTCTTTTGACTCTTCTACGAGTTTTTATAGTTGATGTAATGATTTCGCTTATGTTGTTATGATACTTCAGACCCTTCTTTTGACTCTTCTATGAGTTTTTACAGTTGATGTAACACCTAAGTTGGGATTGTACAGAGAGTTTTTATCCTCTTTGATATCTTTCTGAGATATGTTACTCGCACCTTGAGTCCAAGACTGACATTTGTCTTAGATATTTGAGGCTACTAGGTTTTAAGTTCTCTCCGTTTTTTAACAATAGTAGAATTTCAGGGTGCCTATCGGACATATCTATAGTAACTTTTTCCCTCCTTGAAATTAAATTTACAACTCCTTCCTAGGCAAGAAAAATGTATGATGCAGATATGGTGACACTTCAGAACATTTCATCTAATGTGCATTTATAAAGTTTTGTTTGCAATTCATTCTTACAAAAAAGGCAATGAACTACAAGTGCAAATTTCACACAGTTCTACCATTCCCTCATTTGTAGATAGTTTCTTGATATGCTCACAAATCACATTTAGTTAAATTGCATGACTAGGCAAATGATCCTACTACATTTTTTCCAAGTTAACATAAAGCAATCCAATCAATCATGCCTTGAACTAAACTGCCTAAAAGGAACACAAATTTCAATCTTTTCTCCAATAAGCAAGGCATAAGAGATGTTCTTAATCTTGGGGAATATTTACATCCTTTCCCTATTTTATTACATTCCATTGCATAAAGTAAACTTCCCTCGGTTTAGGTGCTAAATCTAAGGGAAAACTATTACCCTAAAATCACCCAGAACTTGCACCCGACCTCATCCCTTTCATATGCATGTAATTAGGAGTCAGACCACAATAGCTTAATTCTCTGTTACCTCACCAGTGCACCAATACAATAGCGTGCAATTTTTAACAATGACATCCCTATACCACAAAATCCCATAAGAAGAAACAAAACGTATTGTCAACAGGCATGAAAGCATGGACCATTGAGAAGAGAATGTTTTTCCTCAATGACTTGCCAAATATTGATAATCGTTTACATAGTGCTTCCTGTGTCCAATAGTAGTTTCCGACTGATTGCAAGGTCGCCGTTCTCACAATCATATTTAGTAAAGGATGGGTGACTTTTTTTAATATTATATTAAAGAATAATAAATATAGATGTTGTTAATTGTAGTTCAAGTATTTGTGTCAAAAAGTTGTTACTCTCCCCAACTATATTCAAAATTCAAATCCCACTCTGTGACATGTTTGCTCTTCGTGAGCCAATTGTTGATGAGCAACATATGATCTATTCGTAAGTTGTTGTCCTGTCCTTATGCCCCAAAGAATCTAGGGTTTACCCTAAGTACCATCCTCAAAACGAGAGGAAGTGCCTAGGAGGTTTTCGCTGCAATATGTTGCCTGGAATACACACACAAATGCTTGTTTGTTAAATCCTTTGTGTCATATCAGCATAGGCAAAATAAACAGACTTTAATATTAAATTTTGCACCCATTTATTAAACCCTGACATAATCATTTTCTAAATAAAATATTGTCTTTAAGTTTTAACACCAAACTAAATAAGCAAAGTAAAATAAAGGGTGTTGTTTACCGAGGCAGCAAATCTGCCCGGACGGTAAAAAGTCGCCGGAATCTCGCCATATTTTTCTCAAAAAAACTGACAGACTGAGTGCTTGAATCCTGTTTTTGATGGTGGAAAAGGATTCAGCACCATGAAAAATCCCTGGGCACCCCAAACCTTGAAACTTGACAGCAGTAACCCAGATTTTCTAAAATTTCTGCCGGATTTTATCAAGATCTTGTCAGAGTTTCCACTGTTTTCCAGGCAAATTTGAAGCCTCCTTAGACTACGGGAAAATAGAGTTGTTATTAGATCTTTCTTTAATTGACACAAATAGTTGGACCAGCAACATAGTTTTGTTAGGGGAGCAAATTTTCCACCAATGAATGCATCTTCCGTTACTTATCTCAGATGTCATTAGTTTCTGTCTTAAAGCTAATACCAAGAAAGGTTATATGTTCAGCCATCAAATCATAATGCCAAAGATGTCAATCTCAGACCAGATTAAATTATATCAAAATTCTATTCATAAATATATACAATTTTCTTACCCGGGAAAATATTTATTTTCATCCCAAATAAAAACCGTTTCACATATAGCATTTCAGTATCTGAAGACATTGTACTAGAACTTCATGAAAGCTACAATATGTGATGAATAACCAATGAGTTTTGACTATGTACACATCTTTAACTTTTATTTGTATGCTCAAGAATACTTGTGAATATTTCATTTATAATTTTATATACAATGTAAATTTGTGAACCCATCACAACACTTATTTCACTGGTGTTTGTTCATCTGTGTTTGACTGTACCCATAAAAAATGAACTTATTCAGTGGATGTAAAGGTTCGGAAAAGTAAATATTTGTTTTCTGCAAATACCATACCTTCTGAATATCTATGGCACACTTCCAATCATAAATTGATTAAATCGTTCAATGTATAAAGTACAATGGTAGACGTACTGTGGAGTAATATAGTATGAGAGAAATAACTATGGAGATGTAAATAATGTTCAAGGATCATTTTTAGCTTTTACTGCTACTGAAAATAGAAGCTTTATGATGAAATATGGTCATCATCACAATTGCAAAAACCGAATTTATTCCCCTCTCAAAGGTAGAAGGAAAAACCATTTCTAAAACTCAAAAATCAGCACTATACATCACTCACCTTGTGTACCTAGAAGCTCACCCTCTTCGACTTCACCTGATGTTCCTCCTGAAGCATTATTCTTATCCTCCAATTCAGTGGTATCTTTATTATTACAAACAGCTCCCTCTGTCAACTGGCATTGCAGAAGAGCTACAACCTTTTTCAGATATGACTCCTGAAACTTGACATCCAGCTGATGATTTGCTCTTTCATCGTTTTGCAAGGCTGTTAAAAATGACTGGGCAACCTAAAAGACAAAACATGTAGAAATCACCAAAGAGCCAACATATAGGCATTTCGATAAGGGTTTTCCACTTAATATAAGACCAAAAGAGAAAATTTTCCCTTCCTGTAAGTACCTTAAATGCACACCATTGCCCCAACTCATCAAGAGCATAGTTAATTGCCCTCAACTTTTGCACTAAATTTGCAGCTCCATCACTTTCTGTTCTTTCAGAGACACCATAAACAAGTCGCAGCTCCTCTTTCGCACCTGCATCTCTTGCACCCATAAATTGCCATTTGCTCCTTTTAGAACTTGCATGAGCAGCGTTCTCCACTGCTGCCTCCATTTGTTTTATTTGCTCATGCAAGGACCACAATATAGCTGCTTTATCATATACCACCACAACTTCTAATGGCATGGGAACATGCTTTTCAAGTTCCTTCCTATCTTTTATTGTGCACACGATAGAATCAAGCTTGCTTTCCAGATTTCGTATTTTTATTGCGCAATCTTCTTGATTGGAGACTCCTGAAAGACAAAGCCATCACTTTCAAGGACCTGATTGGAAGCATTAGCACATTATAGACACTAATGCAAATCATGAGATGAGGCAAAGAAAGACTGGTTTCTTCAGAAAATATTCGGAAAACATCAAGCAGTCTCACTCTAGAATAGAGGAAACAATTATTTCTGTCTAGAACCTCTCTATCTTGGCTGTGTATGCCACAAATTCAAACTAGGAATACAAAATCCAACGAGAATGGGCACATATACCTTACCTTTCAGGTTTACAGGAGACGCTGTCATGCCAAATACAGCTGGCCTCTTATCCTTCGGAGTAGTATGGTAGAACTCAGACATTACCAGTGAATAAGGATGTTTCTTTACAGCATGGTGGCATTCATCCAAGATAAGAAGATTAATAGATTCCATTTTTATTATGCTATGCCGTAAAATGTTCAGAAGAATTTGTGCTGTCATAACAAGCACCTGCAATGAAAAAAATGCACAAATATTATGCCATTACCAATATAGAAGTACAAATGTAACAGGAATTACTAATGATTTTACTTCTGCATTTTGATGCAATGAAAAGTATAACTGACAAGAACAATAACATCTTGACATGGATTGCTATATTTTTCTTCTTCAAACTTTTCACCATATTTCAGGGATAAGAAGGAATTTTCTTCAATCAAGAAAGATCCTGTACCTCCTTTGACTCAAATTCCCGTTGCCATCTCCGTGAATCCCAAAAATCTTGACCCATCTCACCACAATAGTGGCCCACATTATAGCCAGTCTGTTTACGAATCACTTCCGCTTGCTGAAGTCACATTAAACCATTATTTCAATGCAATTATGTTAAACACACTGAATTTTTTTATGGATTAAGTGCAAAACTTATTATATAGAATAAGCGTATCTAATTGCATTAATTGCAAAAGATCATATGCATAGCATCATGTATATATCTCGTAACTAGCAATTTGAACCCCTCCAATCTCTTCATTTGCCAACCCCACAATCAAACTAGAAATCTAAGGAAACTTGTGGAAGTATAACAAACATGGTCATCAGCATATGGAAGGCAATAATGCACCATTAGATCAGCATTTACCTGGTAAACAAGGGGAACTTTTGGAACCAAAAAGATTGCTAGCATCTTCCTGTTTTCCTTGCGCATGTCTCTGCACACACTTTGCATCAAAAGAACAGCAATAAGGGTCTTTCCAGCTCCTGTTTCAAGGAATGCTATAGTATTCTTTACTCTAGCTTGCTCTAGTACTTCAAGTTGATAATTGCGTGCCCGCTCTTCTGCTGGCTTTTCTTTTGGTTCATCTGAAACTTTTTCGGAGGATTTACATTGTCTCAAACATGCTTCAGTTTCCTTCTGTCTTGCTCTTTCCCTCTCAGTTTCAGCATCCCACGTACCATGGCGGAAAACCATCTTTCCAGATCGATCTCTTTCCCAATAGCCCCTTCTCTCTCTATCCCTCCGGCCATCTCTATCTCTCCTCTCAGTCTCCCTTTCCCTCCTGCTCCGATCCCTGTCTCTCCTCTCACTGTCCCTTTCCCACTCCCTGTCCCTCTTCCTGTCAAATCTCCCTCTTTCCCTTGGCAAATCCCAATGCCTAGTTTCTTGTCTGTCATCCCTACTGCTTTCTCTCAACCGCTTCTTTCTGTCATCTCTGTCTGCAGCACCATCTATGGATATTGATCTCTCTCTTATTCGAGTAGAATAACCATTTCCTCTAGTTCGCTCTTGTGTCCTTCCCATGTGTTCTCCCCTGTTTCCCCTCTCTTCAGGTCTTCTCATGGAGATGTATACCCTGTCATCATGTCTCCTAGTCCTGTCTCTGAGACTAAGGATTTTATCTCGAGATTCTTCATGAGTCTTACCAAATTCCGTACTACCATTGCCAAACTCGTGCTTCGTTTTTTCTTTCACAGTTTCCTTCCTTGGACATTCATTACTAATCTTATCAAAATGGGTTTTGGTTTTCTCCACCGATCTCATAGAATCTTTATCATTTATATCATTTTCTGTATGAAGATTAGTTGGTTGTTTTATATGATCATGTCCACCCATTTCTTTGCCTGGCATGCTCTCCTTCACTTCTGTATTTTCTAGCTCATGTGTACTGCCAAATTGAGTACTTTGTAAATGGTCCCCTTTCTTAAGGCTACCCAGCATAGAATCTGCAACAGTAAAGTTGCAATCCCCATCAGCTATAGGTGAAAAATGTTGAATATCCAGATGATCCAGAACTAGTTCCTGCTCAATGCTTTGTTCAAAATGATCACTTCCAATGATATTGTCATTGGGATCAGGAAAATGTGTTTTTTCTTCATTTTGAAGATGATCCACACTAAGAATGTCTGTTACAAAACCACCACTCTGATAACCAGGAACTACAAATGTATCAAGGGATTCCAAGCTTTCCTTGGTCTGATCAAGAGGTTGATCCCAGTCAATAAAATCCCCAATGTCTTCACATGCATCAAGCCAATAAGAGGGTTTGCTTGCAGGCTCCTCCAAATTGTGCACAGAATCATCTTGAAGTTGCTTTGAGGAAAGAAAAATGGAATCTTCGGAACATTCTTGCAATGGCTGAGATGGGTTGAGATCTTGGACAGAAACCAAATCCATGGAAAATGCGTCTAGCCCAAAATTTTGCTGCTCCATAGTATAATTGAAAATTGACCACTACTATATTCAGTTGACCCACATCATAGAATCACCTAAGAAAACCGATACATTGATCATAAACAACATCCAGATGTTAGTGAATAAGTACAGTATGAAGAAAAGCAACAAAACAAGACATAGGAAGCATGTGGTAGCACTGTTTCTAGAGCTACGTAGAAAAATATAACAAGTGCAAAGCAACCATAGCACTGTCTATTTGACTGAACATAAGGATACCGGAATAAACTTCTACTGAATTTTATCTGCAACTCAGACTGAACAAAGGACTGCAGAGAAGGAAGGCATTAATCCTCAAAAAAGTTGTGCATAATTGTTTATATCACAGATAATGAGAAGATCCTGATAGAGATGCGCAACAAGATGCAGCATTAGCTACAGTGATGGATTTAAATGCATTTTCTATTTTCAATATCTGGGAAATAAACATAATGAAATTAGTCAGCAGACATTCATCAGATGACACTACGTTGAAATTACACCCTCATTTAAACATGTAACCTCTATTTGCCATGAACTAGATGTTAAACCATGGAGCTCAGAAACAAAAACCCAAAGTCAATTGTAGCAAAACATTGAGTTTGATTTTGGGAAAACAATCTATGGCACAAAACTAAGGTAGAAGAATATTTTGCCACATACAAATTGTTCAGCAAGCCACTGTTTTGCCTGGCATGTTTGTTTGATATTTTGTATATCAGGTTGTTTATCTTTTAATATATTCTAGGCAGCGACACATAAATTTGATATCTTACCGTCAAAATTGAAAATTACCTACCTTTGACATTACCTAACATTGGACTATAAGATATCTTTCTGGTTGTACTCTTTGATCCTTTGTTAATATGGAATTAATAGAATTTTCATCAGAGTAGACTACTTTGATCCAAAACACCCAAAAGAACATAATAAACCCTGAACACGTCAAATATAAATGAGGAGCACAATTCCTAAGAAGAATAATGATAAGCTGTACTGTGACTCCTCAGATACTAGGAGAATAACTCCTGATACCCAAAAGATTGCAATATCAAATGATCATAGACAATAGTGCATGTCAATGATCATAATAATATCATATATTTACACCAAATATATACTAATTCTCAGCCATTACTAGTTTAGTTCCAGTTCCAGGACTCCTTAAATTCACTAGAGGGCCATAACAATTACCTCCCTTCTAGGAATGCTTCATTCCGAAAGCATAAGATCCAAATTACTCAAAAAAGTATGACAAGGATTGACAGACAAATGTAGATGGAGAGTACAGCTCCCAAGAATAATAATAATGATAACTTACAGAACAATTTCTAAGATACTAAGAGAATATAACCCCTAATAAGTTATAACCCAAAATATCATAATTTTATATGATAGTATAGAACAGTAAAAATGAATTGACTATAATAATCTCCTATATATACTAATTCTCAGCTATTACGCACATAGACCAAATTCCCAAGGATATCTACCCTTTGCTTATACAAGTGACCCTTATATTTGCTAGAAGACCATAACATAGACCCGGCTTAATATATTCCAGTGGTTTAATGATTAACATAAACATTGAGTTTACAAGTAATGACAGCCACGAAATACTAAATGTTTTATCAAACATGCAGGAGAGGTATTTCTGCTGCCAAATCAAAACAATAATTGGGGGTTATAATGCCAAACAGATAGCAATAAATGGTTTGAAAACTCAGTACAGTTGAAATGGCAGGATAATATTTTAGTATCATTCGGACCACAAAAACAACAGTATAGACGCAAAAAGGATTAAATTGAGAATCAAGAAATGGAAATGGCATCAAACAGCAAGCATTCAAAATATTTCCTGGAATTCTTATTGCAAGGTCAAACAGAACACATTCAAGCCTGAACCCCTTACAACTACAGTAACTGGTTTGGATAATAACAATTAACCTACCAATAAAAAATGTCAAAAACAGTTAGGTTGCCTACAAACAGTTAACTATGCAAAAAAGAATCGTTCAAGATCCACAACAGAACTAAAACGAAAATGGTGAAGCCCCTGCTGAACAAGGGCAATTACAAGCAAGTCCTTAATAAAGCTGAAACCACAAGTAAATTGCAGGGCTCTGGAATTGTTAAAAGATTCTCTAAGGAATTAGAACAACCATTGTACCTATTTATCTTGTTGTAAGTCTATAATTCCTATATTTGTTTCGTAAAGGGAAATGGCATCAAACAGCAAGCATTCAAAATATTTCCCGGAATTCTTATTGCAAGGTCAAACAGAACACATTCAAGCCTGAACCCCTTACAACTACAGTAACTGATTTGGATAATAACAATTAACCTACCAATAAAAAATGTCAAAAACAGTTAGGTTGCCTACAAACAGTTAACTATGCAAAAAAAAATCGTTCAAGATCCACAACAGAACTAAAACGAAAATGGTGAAGCCCCTGCTAAACAAGGGCAATTACAAGCAAGTCCTTAATAAAGCTGAAACCACAAGTAAATTGCAGGGCTCTGGAATTGTTAAAAGATTCTCTAAGGAATTAGAACAACCATTGTACCTATTTATCTTTTTGTAAGTCTATAATTCCTATATTTGTTTCGTAAAGTGGACATCCTTGGAAGTCCAAAGTCCAAAGTCCAAAGTCCAAAGTCCACAAATCACATTGGGTTTTTGCATTTGGCCAGACAGATATTGCAAGACGTCAATCCTCTGCATCAAAAAATAATGTTAACATGCTTGTAATGACACAAAACCTCAGAATAGCAAGAACAGAACTATTCCGCTCTTGCAAGCAGGCACTTGGTTCACTTGTAAGTTTTGAGGTCAACAAAGTTTTAAGCCATACATCAGGGTTCTATCCCTGCTGTTGTATGTGCCAAATGAATAGCACATCGAAAAGTGATGAGGCAGGCAACAAATCCCGGGCCATTTTGGCAGAATAAATAAGTACCGGCAGCTAGCTGAAGCAAGTTCGTGTTATGTAGTGCATCCCTAGACCTCAGGGTGTGTTTATCGAAGTGTCTTCTAAAAAGAAATAGAAATATTCAGCTCTTTCAACAAGAAGACTCAGTAAGTGTCTATTGCATGAAATCATACTCTGCTCTCGGTCAGTGTGTTGCCTGCGGAACATTGAGTGGTTTAGAACGATATCATTCATTGCGAGTTACGATAAAAGGTAAATATTAAATTTCAGTCAGTTATTCTCAAAATTGGATACATAATTGCAGTTGAGAAATGCTATACAGTTATTAGACAGATTATTAGACAGAGGATGGGGATGAAGACAGAATAAAGACCAAAAATAGAAATAGAAAACAGAACTGTCCAAAAACCAGTGTTGAGCAACCAAGGCAGTGCAATCTTGCTAGAAAAGGATACCTAATGATACCCGACAAAAGAATTGCTCAAATTTCGAAACGAAGGCAATGCTCTCTATATTAAGGGTATATAAGATAAAAACCCTACACTTCTCAGTATAGTTGAAAATACAGTTGCGAATTAGGGTTATTTTAAACTAGAATTTTGCAACGCTAATGTTATTCTAAAATCAAAAAACATTCTATTCACATATACAAAAATTCGCGCAATATGAAAAACAGAACATTGATTAAAATAAACTTTAAAGTCATCCACTGTCTTGGCGTGATCCGGAAAGGGGCCGTTTGAGTAAGTAATGGCGCTTGTCAAAATCTCCATGCGAAGCCTGGGGTCATGTCATCACTACATTCCATGATATGATATGACTCGAGGATTCGAATGAAGAAGTGGACAGCAGAGCAACAACCTCCATCATACCCTCATTCAGCTGTGCATCATCTTCATCAATAATTCATTAACAAAACACATAAGAAGAATAAGCAGACGAAGAATGGCATCATCATAGGATCACAGTAGCAGTAGAGCTTAGAAGAAGAAGAAGAAGTTAAAGCACCTCTGCCGATTCAGAAAAGAAGAAGAAAGAGGCGGTCGCGGGTTCGATTCCTCGCAGCGTAAAAACAAAGAAGAAGAAGGCCGCCCCCTCCCTTCTCCTCCCGCTTTGCTTTTTTGCAACGGCTCGCCTGCAAACAATTGGGCGGAGGCAGATTTAATCTGCGTTTAGGTCATGCAGGCAGTTGCGAAAACAGCTCTTGAGTTGAAATAAAAGAGAAAAGGATCTCCAGGGCTGCCGGCTGCTGCCAAGGGCCTGTAAACAAACAGACCTCCAGATCAAAATAAAGTTAACATGGCTATTTCTCGTGATCGAAACCCCGACTCCCGCATAGAACACAGGTTTTCTTCATCCGATCGATTGAATTCAATTCAATCTCCGTCTCCGCCTCCTTCTCGTCCTTGGTCTTTTGTCGATATTTACCGCAACTCCAGTGTCGAACTTATTCTTACTTCAGACCCGGAGCTGTGACGACCGGCTCTGCCGGTGACACATGTGCGAATATGATTGGGTGACCAACAGGCACGGTATGTGCGCGCCGGTGTCCACCGGTCTCTGGTCCACCGTCTTGACCTGACAGATTCCCTACAAGCGCAACCGGAGAGGGTGGCCGCGTTGGGCTTAACGGTCGTGCTTCTCCGAACGTTGAACGTGACGGCGCCGTTGAATTGAAGACAAACGGCTTTGGAAAGCACTCCTCATTTTTACTGTAGCGTTCTGCGGCTAGATTTTCCTGTCCAAAACAATTTTGGAAATATTATTTAGAAGATTTTTTCTGTTCAAAACAATATTGGAAATACATTTAAGAGCTTGATTTCTATATATTTCTGTACGGCCTTTGACTTTAATCAGCACGTTAAGGAAAATTAGGTTTAAAGTTTGGAGTGTTTTTTACTCTTATAATTTGAATTTGAGATCTGGTTGGTTGAGGTTGACTACAATATGATGTTGCGTTAATAAAAATGAAGTCTTGTTTTATAATAAAAGTGTAATTTAATTAGGAGATGTATTGGTTTTTTATAAGAATTTTTTAGAATTATATGTTTTAGTTGAGTTTTAGTGTTTTGGTTTTTTTTAATATTAAATTTACATGTATTTGAAAATAAATTATCATAATTTTCAAAATATCTATTAGTTAGACCATCTAAATAATAATATAATGTAATAAAATATAGTTATTGATAAATAATACGATTAAAAAATAAATTGTTTTTCTATAATTTATGGATGATTAAAAGTTGAGTTTTACAATTTATTTGGAAGTTAGGTTGACTGATTTTTTGGGAAATAAAAGTTGAGTTTTATAATTTATTTGGAAGTTATTTTTAGTGTGATTTTTTGGTGTTGGAATCTCACAGAAAAAATTTAGGTGAAATCTTGATTTGTGTTATTTAAACAGGCATCCTGAAAAACAATTGAAATCTTGATTTGTGTTATTTAAACTGGTTTTTTCAATGTATATATGGATTCAACACCCTGAAAAACCCCTAGGGCACTTCAATTGTGCACGGGTTCCCATCAAGCTTCTAATCTCAATATATTCCTTCCGGATTTTAGAGAAATTAGACCAGAAAAACCCACCGAAAAGCTTCCAAAAAGTCTCACTAAAAACAACTCGATCTATTTGTGCGTCAAAAGGCTCTATCCAACTTAGTACCTAGAATGGAAGAGAACCTAGTACTTAATATGGAAGAGATGTAATGTTTTGTTATGTTGTGAGTAGTCTAACTAATAGATGAAATAGCCTTGTTCATAATATTTTTTTAGTTAATTTTAACTAAAATCTCGCAAATATTTTTAAAAACTTGTGTTTAAGTTGTTTAATTTATAGAATTTGAGTGTGGATTTTTCGGGTGCTAAATCAAAAATGTATTTTAAATCACAAAATTATGTTATGTAATCATTTCCACTGAGTCAAATTACATAAATAAAATTACGAATTAAAAGAACATATTTTAATTAAAATATATATATATATATAACAATGCTAAAGATAGTCTATGGGATAGATTGCTTTGCCATTTGATTCATGTATTCAGCACTTTTCTTGTGAAGCCTCACAATAAATATTCTCAGCTTCTCTACAAACCCCTCATTGACTAAATTATCTCAAGAGATTGCTTCACCATTTGATTCATGTATTCAGTGGTTTTCATGTAAAGCCTCACAATAAACACTCTCAACTTCTCTACAAACTCCTGGTTGAATAAATTATCTCAAGAGTTAGCTGCCATAACTTTTGCATAACTTTCCCTGCTTTCTTTAAAGGTCTCACATTCTAAAATGAAATGTTTCTTTCTTTCCACTTTTCTGAAAGATCAAAAAATACATACTCTTTCTTCCCACTCTTCTTTTGTCATTTTCCAACTCCTTGTTTCACAAAAGAGTTGATGAGAATTAGTCTTTAACTGAGCAATAAGAATTTTGGCTTTCCAAGAAATATCGGCCCCTATGTATGCTTTTGGTTGATGATTATGAATGGGATTAAACTCTTCAATATAGTACTTTTTCTTTCTCCCTAATTCCTTATCCCAAGTAAGCTTGTGGAACCTATCCATAAGAAAAGCTTTTATCTATTTGTTCTTTGTGGGACACACGTTCAAGTAAATAACCCATTTACTAAACCATTTATTATTTTGTCACATACAAAACTTTTTCTTTTGCACAACATGTCATTAAAGGTATACTTAAACCATCTACCCTCTTCCATTTGTTCATTTTTTTAAATATCTTATGCCTTGCACCATAGTGATTGCTTCAATAGGAGCAACCCCGTTTCACTTAACAAGATATCATAAGGAACTGCACCTTTAATTTTGAACTTATTTGTAATCAAGCGCTTCTAAATTTCTCAATTGTTTCCACTGCTTTTTGGATGAAATGTTGGCCCACAGTTTATCTTAAACTAGTCTAGATTCATCTTAACTCTAATTCTATAAAATGTTGGGAAAGATCAAATCTCTTGAGAAGCAAATTTTTCCTCAAATTTTGCATTCAAAAAAGTGTATACCTTAAAAAAATTAGATCCCCTAATACATTTAAAATAAGATGAATTTACACAAATTATTAAAATAATTTGTGTTTTTTATAATATTTTTAAATTAAAATATATTATATCATGTAATTTATTTAAATAAAAAAATGATTGTATAACTTTTGGAATTAAATTATAATTTTTCATCACTAGTTTATATATATTAAAATTTATAATTTTTTAATTAAGTACAAATACTTAAAAAGCGTATAGAGAAAAAAAATAATAATAATAATAATTTAACATGTTTACATTGCCTTATTATTTCATAAAAATGAAGTTTTACTATTTATTTGTGTTAATGTGATTAGTGTATGAGATTGCAACGCTAAATCATTTACCTCACTTCTCCGACAAAATTAAATACGCAATAAAGTTTTTGTTTATTTTTTTTAAATCGTATAATTAAAAATGTAGGGAATGGTTTGTGATTTTTTTCCTAAAAAGTTAAATAAGGAATAAAGTATAAGTTTGAGTATTTTTTTTCAAATTGTCTAATTTAAATTTAGGTGTAATTTAAGTTATAGATAAAATGGTTTTTTCACTTAAGTGATACAATCTCAAGTAAAATTGTGATTTTTTCGTCATTTAAAATACATTTTTGAATGCATAAATGGATTCAGCACCCTGAAAAACCCTGGGGCAATCGAATTCTACAGATTAAACAACTTAAACTCAAGTTTTTAAAAATCTTTGCTAGATTTTGATTAAAATTAACCAAAAAAATGCTTTGAAAAAAACTAATTTCGTCTATAAGTTAGACTACGCCTTAAATTTATGTCTTCAAAAAGCTCTATCAAATTTGAATTATGTGAATTGATAATTACATTGATAGGCGTTTTTTATATGTTCACGAAACATTTTCGTCTACCCTTTTCATGGGCCCGTGTAATCTTTATCTACCCTTTTCACAGGCCCATGACATCTTTGTCTACTCTTTTCACGGGCCCGTGACATCTTTGTCTACCATTTTCATGGGCTTGTGACATATGTCCAATAACTCTTGTTTTACACGCGTGACATTTTTCCACAGTCCAAGAACTTTGCATAGTTACACTTGTCATTTACACTCGTTCCATTTTCAAAAGGGGGGCTCCAACACTCTGTGAGCGAGGTTCATGGTGCATGACCGCACAACCAACACTCTATCAATTTTTAAGGTGCACGCTTCGAAGCAATTTTGATCATACTTGTATCGTTTTCAAGATTCAAGTAGGAATTTCGTTGTCTTTATGAGCTATGGTCCCCTTTCTTCTCATGGTTTTTGAACTGTTCATAATAGCAAGGCCTTGCTCTAATAGGGGTTGCCAAGTTTGTGGTTCTCTTCAACAAGGTTTTTAGTAGCTTTTAGTCATATAAAAATGATAGAACCAACATAGAAGAAACTTGCATGGAAATATGCATAAATGTTTTTTTAGTGACAAGTATGCATTCTAACAGTGGCTTTTGTTGTGAATAGCTTCTGACTCCTGCTATACTGCAGGAGACTGTGGATCTGGTCTATATTGCAGTGTTTGCCTGGTTGTTGACCATAACCAACCAGTTTGTGTTAGAGGACAGGTCACACGAGTCACTTCTATAGTAAGTTCATATGTAACAATTTGCTTCCTTTATACCTATAAATGGGTAAAGACAACAACTTTCACTGGGGATTTAATGATTAAATCTCATGGGGGGCACACTAAACCTAATTCCCTACAAAGGGAAAGCTCGTTAGTGAATGGGTTGGGACTGAAGAAATATTTGGGAATATAATGGCGGGAATCTCAGTATTTTGCTTTTGCAAGGTTAATTTTTAAGTGATTTTTAGTTAAGAGCTTGTTTTGCTAGAATTCTTAGTGTTACAATGTTTTGTTTTGGAAAGGTTGTTTTTAGATTCTTAGGATTAAAAATTAGTTTGTTGTAGAGCTTTGACTAATATAGTATTCCGGTTTTGCAAGGATAATTGTCCAATATTTGGCTAGAAAAAACTAGAAGATATTTATAAATAGTGCAGTGTTCGGTGTTTTCAAATTAGGAATAGAAAAGATTTACTCTATCAAAAAAAATTAATATAGATTTATGACTTTTACAATATTTACTGTTTGCAATGTTAATGGCTTATCATTCAATAAATATACAAGGTTGACAACCCATAATGCTTTTTCGATAATTGGGGAAGAATCCTATACATGAACTGCAAGAGTTACATTCTACAACTAAGAAGACACTATGACAAATCAATTGAATGTAAGTTATACTCAATTCAAATAATCCATGAAATTTGACTCTTCTCTTATGCCTTGTGGCATTGTTGATTAGGTCGATTGTTTTAAATTGATTTCCATGTGGAATGGGGCGAGGGGACTGATGTTGGACATGTATGATTTCATAGGAGATGTTTGGCTTTGCCATTCATTTGGAAGGCAATGCTACAACTTCACAACATTTGTAAGATGTTTTCTTTCTTAAAAAACAATCTTTTTCTCTTTTCAGTGACAAATTTTTGCTTATAAGTAGCTTTCCCTTTCCAACCAGAATCACACACACTTTTGAAGGTTTTAGAAACATAGGGGTGCAAAGAGGAGAGTTTAATTTGAAAATGAAGAAACAATTGTCTCTTTTGTGTAACTTTGATGAACAATCCCTGTTTTTTTGTTAGGAACCTGTGGTCAATACATTGAGGGAAGTGGAAGCATTTTTATTCTTAAATCCCACAGAAATTGTTACAATCTTCATCGATGACTATGTACATGCCACCAAAGGACTTACCAAGGTGTTTATACTTTGGAATGGATAGCATTAGTAATGGATAAGTAGTTGTTGGATAATAAGTACTTTTACTCTTCAATCAATTTGTTTAGTCCATTCTTAGGAAAGTTAACTCATTCTAAATATTGACTACCTATCAACTACATTTGGATTCACTCAAAACAACAAGTCAAGAGATAAGTTACCATGTAATGGATTTACCTCTAGGCTCCTTGGCAATAGATATAAACATATAGTTTTAAAAACATTAAAAAAAACACTAAAAAAAAACTTAAATTCAATATATCAATTGTTATTTGCAGGATTATGGAAACCAAAGTACAACTTCTTCAATTTAAAAATCCTATCCTCGTCTCCTCGCACCTTTTGGGGCAATGGCTAATATTATAATTTTAATATTTTTTAATTGTTTAATAAAATGTTAAATAAAAATAATTAAAAATATCTCAATTATAATATATTTAATTATATGATTATTTTGTAAAAATCAAATATTACAATTTACTTATTTAATAATTTGATTATCATGATTATTATTATGTAGTATCTTGTTGTGAGACCACCATCAATATTAAACAATTTGTTTGGCTTGTTGTAGGAAAAGACAAGGGAATAAGGAATTTGCAAGTGATGGGTGACTCCAAATTGCTTATCAACTAGGTTGATGACAAGTGACAATTTAAAAAATCTAGCTCTTAGACCTATTATGCACAAGGTTATGGAGGTAAAGAGTCTCTTTGATGTCATCTCCTTGTCACATATATATGGGGGATTTAATTTAAAAGCAAACATACTCTCAAAGGTTGTTGTCTCTTTGTAGTAAGGCTCTCTTCCTACTCAAGAATTTAAAGGAGATGAACTCATGTTCAAGTATATTTGTCATGTTCCTTTTTCTGGTTTCCTATATGGCGTGGTCAAGATGGATTTTCAGTGTTGGAGGCAGCTAGGTCATTGGGGCAGGTTTAGTCCATCAACGGGCCCAGGGAATTCTGGAGGGGCTTTATGGGGTTTTGAGAAGTTTCTATGGGATCTGATGGCATTCACTTGGCATATTCTATCATCTGCACAACTTTCCTTTTGTCTCGTTTCATTCTGACAACTTTCAGAAAACAATGTTATTATTGGGCCTAACTCAATTAATTACGTTTAAGGTGGCATTCCAAGAGGAATACTTGACATAACACCTAGGTGTAATAGCTTGTTGGAAACAAAACGAGAATATCTATAGGACGACATAGTGGGAAGTGACTTTCAGTGGCCTGAGGAGAGATGATGGGTGATTTACCATTTTCCCGAAATAGAAAAGGGTATTTCAATTAAAATTAAGGGGAGGAAGTAATAAGTGATTGAAATAATAATAAAATAAGGCTTCTAGAGGGGTCCATCAAATCTATAAAAGAGGAGGAGAAGACCATTTGAAGACATATTGGAGTTGAACATTTTTTTGGTGGAGATATTTGGAGAACTGGGAGTTCCCAACTTCAATAGTAGCCCTAGGATGAAAACCCTTGGGTGATTCAGTGAGGGTGGGCATGTACCCAACTCTCCCCTTGGTGAATTCACTCAGAATTCATAGGTGCACCTTATTGATTTCCAATTTCTATTTTGGAGGCCAATTCATTATTGTAGCAGATCTTCTGTGGCCATCACTGCAGTTATTTCTATCGAGAACTCTATATGTAATTGCTCCAGTAAATAAATAAAGTTGTGTTTTTCTTGATTTCTTGTGTTATTTGCAATTGTGGATTTTTTTGGTTTCTTTGCAAATTTTATTTGTTTTGCTATTAATTTCTTTGGGAAAAATTATGGAGTAATTTTTGTAAGAAATATTTGTTAAAAATTGCATTTGGAATATTACAGTGGTATAAGAGCTGGTTTTTCCTACCATCCTGGAGGGTTTCAAGTTTAATTATAGATTGTTCCAAGGTTTTATTTTGAATGTGCCAAATTCTTTTTCGAAAGAAGCCAAATAGTTGTTCAAGGAAACTTTCATGGCTAGGGTTTATCAAGCTCAATAATGATTGCAAATTTGTCGCACTTGTACTAAATGTCCTACAAAATTGCTAACAAATTGTTGCAGGCATAATGATATTTCGACAAATTCGAGTTGATTGATGTTTCGAACGAGCAACTGTGGTTCATCTTTAGGATGAAAAGATATATATGAAACACTGATCAACCAAATTTTAATGAATAGGAAAAATGAAGTAAGGAAAAAAAGCGCTGAGAGTGACCCTAAATTTATAAATCTAACTATTAATGGAGGAAAGTGTAAGTTAAGTAATAAATTATGATAATAGGAATAAATATTATAAAATGATAAAATAATGCATTAATTATTATAATTCCTAAATTTCCTAAAATCTTAGATTATGATGGATATCTATTATATATATATGTTATGATAATGAGGAATAAATATATATATAAATACAAATAAATATAAGAATATAAGTATATAAATATCTATATATAATAATGATTTTTAATGATGATTAATTGGTTAAAATGTGTGGATGATGCTTGATAAATGATTTATGTGACTCATTTAATGATGAAATAAATGATAGAAAACTCCCCTGAGGTATTATGACTATGATAATGTATGTGAATTAGAAATATATAAATACATAAAACTATACTTATATGTATGTATATACATATATACAAATATATATGTGTATGTAAAAGTATAATGTATTAAATATTAATGTTGATTAATGGATTATAATGAGAGAGCAAATTTTTTTATGATGTTTATTATAATGGGATTATACATTTGTATAGATAGATGGAATATTATAAATTAAATAAAAAGATTAATGATGTGACGATTCTCTGAGGGTGGGGAGGAGAGGCTTGGGAGAGATTGATATGGATGACAGAGTGGGAATCCAATTCTTACTTAAAGTCCATCCATCATCCCTGTTTAGGTTATTAGGGTGTTTACTGATTTCTATGGCTTCTCTGAACTTTCAGTACGAGTGTTATCAATACAAATTTGATGTTTGGTTTTATCAGAATGTTCTGACAATGCTGAGGTTTTGGAGTGACTATGTTTAATGTCAACAGAATGCTCATGGATTCTAGTGTCGATGGATCTGCCAATTTCACCTATATAAGGTTTATCACAAGAGCAAGGAATTAAATAGGCGCCTTCATGGCATTTAGGGTCAATGGGATCTTTCACAGAGTTGATGTTGCTTCGAATAATGTTTGGAGACTTGAAGGTGGTTAAAATATTATTCTTTTTTAGGATGCTGGAGATTTTATCAGTGGTCCCTAAAATGTAAGGGAGGTTGACTTTACCCACAATGTTATGAATTTTTTATTATTATTGTTTTTATGTTTTCTGTCAACTTTGTTTGTAGCTTTGTTTATAGCTTTAAATTCCCGATGTCTGTTATACCCATTCTTTAACAATACTTTTATAAGATGTTTGTTTTCCATTTCTACGTGTTCCTTGTCTGAGATTCTTAGAGCTTTGATGGCCATGGTATTAACGACACCTAGTTTTTGGGTGGGATAATGATGTGAAGATGCATGAAGATATTGTTCAGTATGAGTCTTCTTTTGATAAACCTGGTTTGATATGGAGCCATACAGATTTTTGGTGATGAGGATGTCTAGAAAAGGGTGGCTATTATTGACTTCAACTTCCATGGTGAATTTAGTGGATGAGGATAAACTATTCAGGTGTTGCTTAAAGGTTTCTAAGGTTTCTCTTCCATGAGTCCATATGATAAAAGTGTCGTCAACAAATATTTTCCATAATTTAGGTTTTAAGGGTGAAGAAACAAGGGATTTGGTTTCAAAGTCTTCCATAAATAGGTTGGAAATAATTGGGGATAAAGGAGAACCCATAGCTACACCACAATTTTATTCATACACTTCATTCATGAAACTGAAGAAGGTGGATCTTAGGCAAACTTCAATTAACTTAGATGTGTCAGGATCAGTTAATTTACGGATAACATTCATAACATCATTAATTGGGATGTTGGTGTAAAGTGAAGTAACATCGAAACTTACCAAAATATCATTTTTATCTAGCTTGATATTCTTAATTTCTTCAATGAATTGAGTGGAGTCTTTAACAAAGGGATCAATATTTCCAACTAGAGGTTTTAGTTTTTTGGCAAGGTGTTTAGCTAGATGATAAGTGGGCCCACCAATAATGTTTACTATAGGTTTGAGGGGGACACCTTCTTTGTGAATTTTCAGAGCACTATAGATCCTATGGGTATAATGATTACTAACTAATAGGTTTTTATTGTCTTGCATATTGCTATTCTTGATTAAGCTGCAAACAATTTTAGCGATTATCTTCAAAGGGTTCTTATTAAGCTTCCTGTAGCAACCACTATTGGTAAGATAATCTAGCATTTTTTCATTGTAGTCAATTTTGTTCATGATGATAGTGGCCCCTCCTTTGTCTACTTTTAAAACCACAATGTTAGGGTTAGAGTTTAAAGATTTAAGAGCAAGATATTCATGTTTGCTGATATTGCTTTTGGGGGGTTTTGATTTCCTAAGAGTAATAGAACAATCCTGTCTAATTAGTTCTTTGATGCCATATTCAATGTTGCAAAGTATGTCTTCAATAGGAATTTTTTGAGGGGTGATGGAAAAGTTTAGACCCTTTTTCATAAGGTTGAGGATATGTTCATTCAAATGGAGGCTAGAGATATTAATGACAAGATTGTCTAAAGGACTGGTTTTATTATGAATAAAAGGGGAGGGACCATTATTCAACTCAAAAGGAAGGGTATTGGTAGAAGGATTAATTATCGATTTAGACATATTATAATTCATTGTTTCATGCTGAGTATATGATGGAGTGCCATCACTCAAGCAAGGGAAGAGAGATTTGTTGTTTGTGACAGAAATCAGAGGAGTGTTATTTGAAATATGAGAAGAAAGCAAGTCATAGCTAGAAATGGATAATGTGGGGGTCCAAAGCAAGTTATTATTAAAACCTAGCATAGTTACTGAGGGAGGTTGGAACGGATTAGGGATATGGTGTTGATTAGAAGTCGGAGAGTGTGTTAGTGTGTGGGAAGAGGGCGTACCTAGGGACGAAATATTATCCTTGGGAGAAGATCGATTCTTGGTTTTTCCCTTGCTAGTGGATCATCTATCTTGAGAAGATAGGATATCAGTTTCATGCTTGGGTCAATGTTTTCTAGGTCAAAGCCTCCATTGAAGGCTTCTAGGTTTTGTCTTGAGTCAATAGAGTCATTTCCATTTTTAATGGACCCTTCTTGGGATTTTGTATCATGTCAAAAGAATTACTTCTGAGTCAAAAAGGTTATTTGTCACCTCCACACCAAGTCTTCCTTGTCCCCGTGAAGTCAACATACATTAGGGAAATTCGACCCAACATAAAGGCTATGTATAGAGAGGAAAATCGACTTATTTGGCACACTCACTCATCAAGTTTGATCTACAAGAAGAAGGAGTAGAAAAGAAGAGTGAAGTAGTTAGAGAAGGAAGACAAAAGTTGGAAATACCTAAAACGAGTTCTTGAGCTATATATCTCTCACACATGAAGTTTCTAAGTAGTTGCTGGGGTCAAAATTTTGAATCTACTATAGGTCTAAAATTCTGTAGCTAGGGTCTGAAAATCTGTTGTTGGGGGCCAAAATTCTAGAATGTAGTTACTAGTAGGAAGCTATCACTTGGAGACTTTGACAGGGATCATATAAAAGGAGGAATGGTTGAATTGGATATTGGAGGAGGTCGTTGTCTAGGTCTAAAGAGTCTTGGAATGTCTCATCTTGATTTGAATTTACTAGTGGAAGAGTTGGAATGAGTTTTCCCCTTGGAGGGGTTTTTCCTTGGCTGAGTGCCTACATCTTGTGTCTCTTATTCTTGTGGTCTTCATATACATTTAATTTAGTAATTTCTTGATGAAAGATAAACTAATAAATAAGTAAAAGAAGCCAACACAATTCACAAGTAATTATCAAGAAAGAAGAATCAAACTCTAATTCCTATAAGCATTGATTTCTCAACATGGTATCAGAGCTAAGGTGGAAGAAGGTTGAAGATCACTTTGTTGGCTATCATTTGAAGAATAGAAAAGTTTTCTTGGAAGGAAAAGTTACTCCCTTTATGGAAATCTATTTGAATATGGGTCTCAATATCATGAAAATTTTAGGAAGTTGGATTGGAAGGATCATCTACAATCGATCCAGAAGAGTCAAGAGTGAAGGATTATTCGCTTCACTTACAGGTACACTTGATGATGATAACACATGGATCATTGATAGTGGAGCCTCAGGAAATATGACAGGAGAAAGTGGACAACTTCATACTCTATCAAGATAACCATAATCACATGCAGTAGATATAGGAGACAACAACAACTATGCAGTAAAGGGCCTTGGATATACATCATTGAAGGTGGAAAGTGGAGACAAGCTACACCTCAACAACATCCTCTATATCCCAGGTTTGAAAAAAAAATTACTTTCCATTTATTGTTTAGAAGATAAAGGATATAGGGTTTCTTTTATGGATGGTAAACTTTTGGTTTGGGGAAAGGATTCAAGTATTAAAAAGGCAAAGGTTATTGGAGTTCGTGATGGAAGACTATATAGAGTTATAACACCATCTCCTTAAGCCCTAATTCACATGGAGATCAATCATATCAAACTCTTGCATAGAAGATATGGGCATTTTCATTACAAGATAATACCCTCTCTTAGTCAAATGGTAGAAGGCATCACCAACATCAAGGAAGATCATGAAGGAGTATGCAAGGGATGTGCTTTGGGAAAGAATACTAGGAAACCTTTTACAAGTAGTGATACAAGGTCTAAGGAGATATTAGACGTCATTCATTACAATGTGTGTGGGACAATGTCTAATAAATATCTTGGAGGCAATATTTACTATGTGACCTTCAATGATGATTACTCTAGAAAGACATGACTCTATGTTATCAAAATAAAGGATGGAGTATTTGAAAAGTTCAAGGAATTTAGATCCGAAGTTAAGACATGAAATGAAAGAAAGATAAATACTTTGAGATCTGACAATGGAGGGGAATACACTTCAAAATAACTAATTGCATACTGTAAAGAAGCAGGTATTAAGAGGGATCTCATTGTTCCTGGTGGGCTCCAGTATTGCAGCAATAATGTTGCAACTCCTGGGACTCCCTTCTTTACTTTTATCAACCCGGTTGTTCGTAACAAACTTGGAAGCGACAGTGTTGTATGCACAAGTACTAGCTCTTGCCGCAGCTGTCACTTGGTTAGCTGGCACAAGTCCGCCAGGGGCTTTAGCCAACTTCTATGAGCTCTTAGAAGAAGCTTTCTAATTGATGGATGAGAGCTAACTCAAAGGAAGCTAATCTACTTGTGAAAAGAGATTGAAAAAAACTAAAGGAAAGCACAAACCCTAGCAAACCCTAATCCTACCAGCTAGTCCTACTGATGCAAAGATGAGAATGCAAACTACTGAAAGAGATGCCATTACTTCTATGAAGGTAAAATACATGTGTTTAGACTACCTTTGTCCTAAGAGAACATCTTTTTGTATTTTTTTGATTAAGTTGTCAATTTCATCATGCATGTGCTTTAACTGTGCTTTACTGTGCAGGGGTGGATCAAGGAGGAGAAATGCTTGGAAAAGGTTGGAAAGGTTCAGAGGGGGTCTAAGGAGTCCCTAACACTCTTCCAGAGAGTTTCACAAAGTTTGGCTATCAAGAAACCTCATTTGTGGGCTTCTACATGAAGTCTGCAGGGGTTCTACAGGATGTTCAGGAATTTCTACAAGACGTTCAGAAATTTCCATAGGATGTTTGAAAATTGGTTTTTAGAGGATGGGTGAGTGAGGGAAGATGCATGAATGGATTTGGAGGTAGGATAGGGGTCTAAAGTGGCCTAGGGACTGGTGGATGGAGTGGTGAGAAGGTGTAGAAGGCTGAATTGGCTTGAAGAAGGCTAAGGCAATGATTGAGCAAGAAGGTAGGGTTACGTGGAAAAAAACAGATGGGAGACGAGGAACTCAGATAGGAGACATAATAGGTGGCTCAGATGATGCTTTGGGTGGATGAAAGAGTGGAGGAGATGCCCTGCATGGCGTACTTTGACCAAATCAACAAAGTCTTGCAAATGATCAAAACCTGAGCTAATCTAGTCTACCTATCAAAAGCATGAAGGAACAATAACTGTATTAGAGAGAAAACCATGTACATCAACTATGTAGAGAAACATTTTAGATCTCTAAAATCATAAATAAATTATGTAAAGGAAAACAGTACACTAAAGGTTGCATGGTCAAGCAAACTAGTGTTTTTGTTGGGGCAACACTGTTTCTTCAATTCCAGCCCCTGATCCAATAAGGATGAGGTGAAACCGAGAGTGTGGTTGTCCCTTTTCTTTGAAGATTTTTCTGTTATTGTCCTACCAAAACACTTGAAGCAATTTCATTCATAAACAGTGATCTATCCAAGCAACATAACTAAATCTGCCTAACAGAAATACGTTCAAATGCATAAAGGGAAACAATGATGCCAAGGAAAATTTTAAGGATGGAATTTTTTCTTGAAGTTTAGAAACATTGGCGAATCTCATTAATTCCTAATATGCAAACTATAAAATGTTTATTGATATATTTGTAAAATTATTCAAATTTATAATGATTTTATATATAGTCTCTATATAATGTTGGCGATTTTAAAGGTAAA